>JAFNEN010000612.1:0-262267 GCA_019343175.1 Oedothorax gibbosus
GACATTTTTTGCCTGTTTTTAATATCATTATTTGAAAACACATATTTTCAGCATTTAGTTACAGAAAAACTATTGCGTGCATCTTATTTTTTTTAAATATATAAAAATAGTCCATTTAATGCAATGAACCTAAAAATTGCGGATAAGTCATTCAAAATTTAAAGTTAGTCCCTTAAATAGAGAATTTTTGCACATTTCTGAAATTAAAAAAAATTCTTATTTTTTTTAAGGTGACAGGCTTCAAAACATCTAATTTTTATTTTAATAAATTGGGGCTGAAGTTTTCAAGGATGGCAATTATTTTTAATAAACCTTTGCTGCCAATTTCAAATGGCTTTTATTACATAACGCTTATTTTCAGCTTTTTCGCAACACTTTTCAGAGCAACTGTTGTGTGCATTTGAAAATTGTTCTATTTATAAATAAAAAAAACAGTATTTTGAACTCAATAGGCTTTAAATATGACGGTAAAGCAGTTATATATTTTAATCTTTCACCCTAAAAAGAACTAAATAAAAATATCTGTTAACTTTTGTTCTCATACTCAATTTTTTGTTTTTATTTGTTTGGATTTCTACTCTTCAAGCAAAATAGAAAAGTATATAAAAGGATATGTCCTCACTACGACATCAAACACCACAAAGGCAACGGCAACAAACGCAACAAAATTTGGCGACCGCCAAGCAATGCAATAGCATGGTGGTTGACTCTGCCAAGTCGCCAAGTTTTGTTGCCTTTGTGGCATTGTTGCCTTTGTGGCGTAGTCAGGACACAGCCTAAAGGCTTAAAATTGGCGTTTCAGAATAAGAATATTTTCAAGGGTATGGCAGAGACTAATCAATATTTTGTAACAATATTTGGATTAAAATTTTTACTGCATTAAAACATCAAGTGAAATACAATATGAATTTTTATTCAACACTTTTTAATTCTTTTATAATTGTTTAAAAAAGTTTTTTTTTCTCAGCGAGAGGCACAAAATTTAAACCTTGTTGTTTTTATCTTCTTTTTAAAGCTTTTGTTTTAATTATATCGCTTTTGTATCATGCCCAACAATCTAAGCCGATAAGTGTATTGGTAAAAACCTTAAAAGAAATTCTATGTTATAGATAGATAATACAAAAAAAACTGGCCTCAAGGTCTGGAAAAATACCCTTATTAAAAAGTTTAATGGAATT
This sequence comes from Oedothorax gibbosus, assembly GCA_019343175.1. Lineage (NCBI taxonomy): Eukaryota > Metazoa > Arthropoda > Arachnida > Araneae > Linyphiidae > Oedothorax > Oedothorax gibbosus. The sequence continues at coordinate 1,179 of JAFNEN010000612.1, forward strand.
TTTGTGTTAGCAAATATCTTATTGAGTTGTTCATTGAAAAAGTTTAATTCTCAGTTCTATATCCCTCTTTTATCTATATATGCAACTAAGTATAAAAGAGGCTGATGTTTGATGTTATATCTTGGCAAAGGAGGCCTTTTATCTAATAAGGTATATATAAAACAATTGCTTATCGTAATTCACATTGCAATTAGATATGTCACCTTTAAATGTGATCTTGTAGATAATTATTTTATGCAAAAAATTAACTTACTTTTAATGCCCAGTTATTCGATAGTTTAACAAAACTATTTTTGCGAAAACGTTTAACATTTCTCAATTGAAGTTCTGTTTCTGTGATTAAATTGACGGTAGTAAAAAAACACAAAAAGCTTTCTTCCTTATGTAACACTTCAGGAATGTAAAGTTGAAATTTAACTCTAAATTAAATATTTAGATAACAATTTGTTTCAACACTGTAAAACTTTGAAGTGAACCTCAAGAGGTTCGAGAAACGAGAAAAACTATTTTTAAAAAACTAAAATTGTTAGATTAAGACTTATATAAGTGGAGCATACTTAGAAGTGCAATATGATTTAATAACTGACTGTAATTTTATTTACATTTGTTAAACTGAAAGAGCGAAGTTGGTCTAATTCTAAAGGCAAAAAATATTTTAAAATACACGCAACCGAATATAACTATCCAAATCCTAATTATAATTCGAACCTAATATAAACTAGTTTATCACAGTTTTCTATGTATTGATAAACGAATATAGTATAACTAATACCATATATTTTTGCAATATAATTACTACATTACATGCTTCAATTTAAAAAAAAAGCTACATTTCACAAAGGAATGTCATGTTTGATCGTATTTCAATAACGGTTATTTCTTCTGAAGAATATATGTATTTTAAAATTGACTCTAGTGCATGTTTTCAATTTTTTAAATTCGTTTTTATCGTTTTTACCTTTGATATCCCGATAGAGTTTAAAAAGGCCATTTCATACTTATTCTATTTCAGGAACTAAATTTATTTCGTATTAAAGACTATGCATTTCAGGATGTTCAGATAATCTTTTTTAGGTAAAAAAGGATCTGTTTAAAATTAGTGAAATTATGTTGTTTTAAAATTTAAGTTAAAATTAGTACTACCGCAATTTTTATATATTAGCTATAAAACTATACTGATGTAATAAAAGTTAGATCAGAATATAGATATAGTATATATATAAATATATATGATATGTATGTATTATATGTATATATGTATAGTATTATATATATTATGATATTATGATGAGATATGTATAGAGTATATTATGATGTAGTATGATATATGATGATATATATATATATATATATATATAGATATATATATATATATATATATATATTATATATATAATATATATATATATATATATATATATATATAATATATATATATAGTATATATATATATTATATATAATATATATATATATATATATATATATATATATATATATATATATATATATAGTATATATATATATATATATATATATATATGGATGATCTGCTCAGCCTCACTGCATGGCCTTGAAGCGATTATATGATGCTGGACAGTATGTTTTGGTCCGAACACTGAGTTTACTAGTCGGCCACAGCTGGCCAATCGGAAGGTAACTGGATGATGCTGGACATGGGTGGTGTGGTCCGATCACAGGGTGGACAAGCCCCCGCAGTGGGCAATAGCTGCACATGAATAACTATATGATGCTTGACAAGGGTGGTGTGGTCCGACCGCTAAGTGGACCTGGCTCCCTAAGTGGTCAACAGTTGGACATTTGCGGCAAGATGATGCTGGACATGGATGACGTGGTCCAATTTGCCGCAGAGGTCAACATTTGGACATGAGCTGTAACATGATGCTTGACATGGGTAGTGTGGTCGCTAAGTTGACCGAGCTCCCGCACTAGTCAACAACTGGACATGAAAATGAACAATCAAAAACTTGATAAACCCATAGTTATTTGAAACTTGTGGAAATAGGATATCGATTGCGAGCGTTGACGCGAAGTTTCTTTTTTGGCTACTCCTTTATCGGAGTAAACTTGGAAAAGAAATAGGGCTGGGCTGTAGTTACGTTCTAAGATGGTCAGGAGAGAGCCGCAAGGCTTTGTGTTGGAATGTTCTAAAATCTTCTGAAAAAGAAAGCTTACACTTGGTAAGCATATAAAACAAAATAAATCGGAAAATCAAATAAAACTGGGACGGTGGGACAGAAATTTTTTAGAATGACTTGTGCTACTATGACAGTACGGCTAAAGTATGAATTTAAGTATGTCATTCCTATAAAAGTAAATCACTGTTCTGAAGTAGAACATTTTTTATTATAAACTTTTTTTGCAACTTTATTATTAGACTGATTGAAAAATTCGTTACTTTCTTTAATTTTCCTGAAATCGACATTTACATTTATTCTAAACTCGGCAAAATGTAATTGCGAGAATGTTGTTTCTTCAATCTTCATCACCCTTTTAATTTGTCTTTTTTTTAATTCAAAATTTTTCGCATGCTAAGTAAATGCTCTTCAGAAATAGAGTCCCCCTCCCCATCGAAAAATTCGCGTAAAATTACTTTTTGTGAAAAAAAAAACCCCCATATCTTCATTACAACAACCTTTACTTCAAAAAGGCTCCTCAAACTCAGCTTAAGTACGAAAAGGGAATTTCAATTATAAAAACGAACTTTTAATCTTTAATGTTTGTAAACTACTTTCACTTAGAGGAATTGGACAAAATATTTTGTCTACACAATTCAAAAAAAATACCCGAGGATTCTATTATTTAGAATTGAAAAGTAAATAAAATAGTGATTTTAATCTGAATGTTTTTTTAAGATTTAAATTAAAAGCATATTGGTTCTTTTAAATGCAATAAAGATTTTATTAGTTGTAAGAAAGCAAGTAAATTATAAAAAATTAAGTGATATTACCCGATATACATTTTTAAAAAAGAAACTTAATATTATGGTTGTTTTTTAAAATATATTTTCTAACTTTAAAGATTCCTTTCTTATCCGATGACAGAGGTAATGAGCCTGGGTAAAATTTCTAACGAAAATTCAGATATTAGATATTATAGATATATTAATATTGCTGCTTATTGAAAATCTAACTAGTGACCAACATTATTCCGCAAGTCACGTGTGTTTGACATAACGGCTTGAAGAAAATAACACAGGAGAAAATTTAATAAAAAGTAAATTTAAAGATAAACACACACAAAAAAATTACCTTTAAAAATGATTTATTCTAATGAGTAATAAAAAAAATGGTATCCATCACGTGATTGGGTACCAAGTTGGTACAGGAAATTACGAGGCCTTTTAAATTCATTCTTCACGCTTCTGGTTACATTATATTACATGGTAATGTGATGTAACCAAATAATGTAACAATACTTTTAAATATATATTTGTTTGTAAAACAAGATTATCTAAAAAATATATTGTGGTTCTAAAATACGACGACCGTCGCCAATAGCTCTCGTGTAGCTCTATTGGACGATATTTCAAACTAAACTAAACTAAAAAATATATGTCAGATGGGGTCTCAGACGAAATAACTATAATAGTTTTAACTCTTGTTTGAATTTTCGAACTTTTTCATTTATTGGTTTAAGAGTTAATATTTGTCCTCATGTGTTCCAACAATATACCAGAATACAGATTTTTTTCTAAATTGAAAGAGGTCTTGACAAAGGTTTTGTCCAGACCATAACCTTTAAAAATATAATTTAAGCATAAGGTACTACTTTATGGTACAAAATAAAAACGAAGGTAATAATAAAAAGAGTTTGAATATTCTACTTTACTGTTTAAAATAAATCATATTACTTCAAAACCTTAACCTTTAAAAAACCTTAGCCTTAAAAATATAACGATGTAAAAATATTTAAAGTATATATTTTTATTTATCTTAATATCTCTATATTTATTTTAGAATACTAATGCGAATAATAATACCGTATTCCTTGGTTAGTATAAATTGAATACAGTAAAACATGCATTTATTATACCTGAAAATCATGTCTTCTGTGCGTTCTACTTTTGAATCTTTCTATATTTCGAAAAATGTTACATTATTCAGAATATAAAATCCTTTGTGAAGTTCCTACAAGCAGAGTTAAGGAGTTTTCCCGACTCGTTTTAATATTTAATTTTATTTGAAAAGGACGTATTGCACATATAGTCCTGTTTTTTGCGAATTTTGTAACATTAATTCTTTAAATACTGAGGAACTAATTTGACCGGATCATTCTACACTTGTTTTAAATGTTGTTCATTCCTTTAATTTGTAATGAATATTTTGCGTGTATTACAAAAGAAGAGAGTGTTATGCACGCCCTATAAAAACATTATAAAGCCCTATAAAAACATTACTTATTCGTATCATGAACCAGATACTTAGGCATTAAGTAATTTTTTTTATGTTCTCTAAAAATATAGAAAGTTACAGAGCTAAACTCAGACTGGATCTTGTATAATATATTTTGAAAAAGCCGCAGAAAAGTTATTGAATGGTTGTCTTAGGTAATGCAGCAGCCAGAACTTTTGGTCTACCCACAAACTCTTTCAAGAATGTATGTCAAAAAAGTTGTTTGTGGAGACGAATTTTTTTTGTTCCTCATATCTAGCCAAGAAAGTGTTTAATAAATAAACTAAACAACTAAAACTAAACAACTGGCTACCTATTTAAGAGTTATGGGTCTAATGAATAATTGTTTTACCTCTATGTTACTGGTCACTCTCTGACTAAGAAAATTGCACATTTATGTAAGTTGTTGAAAAATTGGTGCTCTAAAAATTTTAATGGTTTTATGTGTTAGTCGTTATACTATTAAAAAACGTACAACGAAAGGTTAAAATTTGAGGAATATTAGTTTTAATTGTGTCGATGAAACTTTAAGTTTATTTCTGAAATAAAATTAGTTTAACTTTGTTAACTAGTTTTTAAACTATTAAAAGCATACCAAGCCTTACCAGTTTCAATCGACCCAAATATCACTATTTCTCATGTAATAACTGTAAACGCCGACCGTGAGAATAATGCGCAGTTAAAAAATTCTCAGGCAGTGGCTGTTGCAGTGGCACCTACTTTTTAGCTTTCACTTCATGTAAAAAGGGGAAGCTCCTATAAAGGCTATGTCCGTCACCCACTTTCATAGCTGAAACTACAAATGCTACAGACAAGTGCGATGCGTCAAAGAATTCAGAGCAACGAAACTAGAAATCAGAAAATTTTCAGAAAATATTATAATTCAAAGTACTTCAGTTATTAAAAAAAAACTCCTGCAAAATTTGAACCCATTTAAAAACCATTTTCCAATTCATTTAAATCAACATTGCCTCTCAATAAACATTCAAGAAACTTTATATATTTAAAATAAAAAATATATTTTTTTTGTTATAAAATCTCTTTAAAAACCGTTATAATGCATCTAAAAATCGAATGCTTTGGTGATTTTCATCATTTGTTTAGAAAGAGGGAAAAAGCGTTTGTTTTATTTAAAAAGCAAACGTTATTTTTTATTTATATTTCAGCATTCATTATTATTGAATATTATATTGGTTTGGTAAGGTTTTAAAAGTGATACATTGTTTTAATATTGTGGTATATTGTTATGAAAGGATTTTCTTTTATTTAAGAGCGAAGAATATTACATATTTACTCTTCGAAATATAAATAAATTTTTCAAACGAAATTAAAAAAATTATTTAGTTTTCAAAAGAAAATGAACGGAACGAACCAAATTTATAGTGTAAATGTTCAATATAGAATTAATATATTTTTTTCTGTAGCGAACAAATAATTTGTGAAAGCGCTCTAAAAACATAGTCTGTTACAAACCTACTTTATTTTTAATACAAGAAGATTAGATAAAAATAAGTACAAATTCCACCTCAAGCCCTCAGTTTAGAGAAATATTTGTTATTGTGTGAAAAGTCAAACCTCTTAGTGCTTCAGCAGAAAAAAGTGATATAATATAAACTTTGTAGCTCATGTAACTTTAAAAGATATATTCTTTATACTTGTCATTTTAATAAGAATTTCGATGCTGTTAATATCTATTATAATCTATTTCTGAAATTGAAAGACATCTTATTTTCCAGTCTATCATTCTCTGTTTTTTAAACACAACTGTCATATTTTCAAGCACAGAAATAAGATTGTCCTACTATTTCACTTATGTAAGAAGATAAAGATTTAAAATATTTAAATTTAACTCTGAGAAATCTTGTTAGACTTAATATTTTTCTGTATTTCACAATAAAAAATACAATTCCAAGAAAATCCCCATTATTTTTGAAAAATGACGTACATCTTTATTTCGTACAGAATTTCTTAATGTTCTATTAGGGATTCTAAGAAAACAAATTTGTTTGAATGAAAAACTATTGGAACAAACATGTATTATAGTCATTAAATTTTATTCCCTATTTTCCTTATTCGAAATTTGTTAAAATTTGTAACACTTGGCTCCTTATTATTAGAGCAAAATGTTTGTAAATCAACAAGCAAATTGCTGATGTCTTACTACATCTATTTTATTCTTTTGTATATATACTCACAAATGAATTTCATCTGAAAATAACTGGAAAATGGTTTTATAAATATTTCTTAATTTTTAGTGATCCAAATTTATATGTAAGTAGGGTCGGTTGTTTGCAGTAAAAAATTTTAAGGCTTAGAGGTTACGCTAAAATGAAATATTGACAAGGAATGCATATTTTATTTAAAGTTAGTGTAAATCTGCTATATTGTTTGTTAAATAATTACTTTATAGCTAACTAGCAATTAAATACCCTTAGTTCGCATGGAATAAATAAATATATATAGGTCACTAGTCATGTATTTGTATTTAAATTTTAAACTAATTTTGTGCACAAATCCACATTTATCTCCTTTTACAAGTTATTTAGCCACTTTGACCAGTTGGTTACATATTTTGCGTGAAAATAAATATCCCAACTACAAAAAAAAATGATAATTTTCATTTTCTATCGCAATTTCTAACCATAACATAATATTCAACATAACCACAGTTCATAGAATTTACATGTAATTAAAAAAAATCTATTTTGAAATGTCACTGATCGTGAAGATATCGAATGATCGAAATGATCGTGTCGAAGTTCAAAATTAAGAAGCCACAACACCACCACAACAATTGTGTAGCCCTGTAATGTGAAGTGATTTCAACGTAACCATACCTACGATCTATAAAAGGCATATCACACAACCCTCAACGCAACTTGATCTTGAACTTTTATCTCAATTGAAGAGCTTAGTGGAAGAACGTGCTAAGTGACATTTTTGAAAAAATTGAGATTTTTATGTCAATGAACATGTTAATCCATCCTTAAAAGATAACAAGTGTCCCCCTTTTTCATAACATTAAAGTAAAGTATATTTTTTACAGTTTGAAAATTCCATTTCTAACAGATCTAAGTGCAAACGAAAAACTTTACCGCTCATTTTCTCGTTTTCACCTTTTTGTCACTTAGCACGTTCTTCCACTAAGCTCTTCAATTGCGACTTCGCGAAATTGGACATAGGGTTGGTTGGTTAGTTGGTAGACATATATTTTCAGTCTTGAGTGCTTGGTCACAGAGATCCGCTTATTAACCTTCGTCAAGAAGGACACGACATACACACATATCAGACAGATGCTGCCATCTATCGCCACCTCCACAATTTAGACGTGTCCCTGAAGGGGAGGGAAATAGTCTCCAGGGACCTGTACCCGTGGTAAACTGCGAAATGACCGACCACAGGACTTTCGTACCCAACAGATTTAACGAGCACGTACTCCGCATATACTCGGTGGGTCTTTAATGGTACCGGGACTCGATCGCGGGACCTTCCGATCTCGAGACCGAGACGCTGACCACTCCCCACAGCCCTGGACATAGGGTAATTGTCGGCATTGCATAAAAGGTTGCTCGTATATTCTATTTACTGGTAGTTAAAATAGAACCTAATCCTCATGTTTGACACAAATTTATATTTGCTTATCGAAGTTGGCTGAATGTATGCATCTCATTGGTGCGAATACTAGGTTTAATCAACCAAGTCATGTGGGGTTGACGATGTTGAAGATACTCTCTTCAACTTCAACTACCATAAAAAGTCGTCTGATTACATCCTACTTTTGAAATTTTTCTTGACGTTATGGTTGAGTTGAGGGTTGGGTTGGAGAATTTTCACTTGGTGTGATAAGGGCATATCACATGAACCCATAGAGTTTAGGAAGACTCATATAACGTGAGACAATGATAACATATGAATTAATGTTGAATAGAAATATTAAAAAGGAATACAAAAATGAAGAACGGAGATCTCGACTGACCTTTTCGTCAGGGGGACTAGCCAGCCAAGACCTCCAGAGGCGTTTCTGAAATGGACTGCACGCTGTAAGCAAAACCAAACATAGAGGACCAAAAAATTGCTTACCAAGCCCGATCATCCAACAGTAAAAAATGAGGATGATCGTACTAGGCAGACATATCAAACAAAAATATCGTCACAGAAATTGCAGCTCCGCTCAAAATGTGTAAAAACAAATATTTAGAATTTGAAATTGCAATAATAATCTGGAAAATTATTCAGTGATAAATTGTGTTTAAGAATTTTAAAGGCATAATCTAAATCAGCCTTGTTGTTAATTTTTTTTTTAATTCTTTTAAGCTGTGAAAAGAATATATTGCAGAAAATTTTAAATTAAATATTACTATCAAAATTAGAAAGACTGATCACATCAAAATTAAAATCAAGTCTTTTATCATAAACACCAATCTTTACACTGTTTTTAGAAATAGTAATATTAAGATCTAGTTATTGGGCTTGTTTAGGATCTTTATTAATCCTCTTAGTACCAACTCCCTGGGCGATATATCCTGAAGAGTCTCTAGATTATCCTGATCGAAAGCAATCAAATCATCAATGTACCGAAAGCCTTTGATATTAGTTTTTTCAATAAATCCAGCATAAAAGTGTGAAGAAAAATATTCGCAAAAGCGCTGGAAAAACTATTGCCCATTGCTATACCTTTGACCTGTTTATAAAAATCGATACCATTGAAAACATAACTTTCAAAAATATTAAATTTTTATTTTAATATTTAATATTATTAATTATAATAATTTAATATTACTAATTATAACAACTTAATATTATTAATTATAACAATTTAATGTTATTAATTATAATAACTTAATTTTATTAATGTTAATAATTTAATTTTATTAATTATAATTTAATATATTATTAATTATATTTAATATTATTTTTATTTTAAATAAATTTAATATTTTTTAAAACTATGTTTTCAATGGTATCGATTTTTATAAACAGATCAAAGGTATACCAATGGGAAATAGTTTTTCCAGCGCCTTTGCGAATATTTTTCTTTGCACTTTTGAGGCTGGGTTTATTGAAAAAACTAATATCAAAGGCTTTCGGTACATTGATGATTTGATTGTTTTTGATCAGCATAATCTAAAGGCTCTTCAGGATATATAGCCCAGGGAGTTGGTACTAAAGAGGACTAATAAAGATCCTAAACAAGCCTAATATCTAGATCTTAATATTACTATTTCTAAAAACAGTGTAAAGATTGGTATTTATGATAAAATACTTGATTTTAATTTTGATGTGATCAGTCTTTCTAATTTTGATATTTATATTTAATTAAATATTTTCTACAATATATTCTTTTCACAGGTTAATAGAATTTAAAAAAATTTTAACAACAAGGCTGATTTAGATTATGCCTTTAAAATTCTTATACACAATTTATCACTGAATTATTTTCCAGATTATTATAGCAATTTCAAATTCTAAATATTTGTTTTTACTCATTTTGTGCGGAGCTTTAATTTCTACGAAGATATTTTTGTTTAATATGTCTGCCAAGTACGGTCATCCTCATTTTTACTGTTGGATGATCGGGCTTGGTAAGTAATTTCTGTTCCTCTATGTTTGGTTTCGGAGGCGTCGGGGTCAAGCAACCCAAGCAAATTAAAACTTTCAGCTAACTTTTTACTTGACTATTTTTTACTTGGCTTCCAACTCATTCTAAACAAAGACAATATACATAAAAAATGTATTTATTGCAAAGTAATAAAACAGCAAACCTTGAACAAAATATGCCCCATAAAACCATAAAGTTTTCGCAAGTTAACTCTGAAGTATTCTGAGCCTTGTTGCAACAATTGAAGTATTATTTTTATGTGATATATAAATATATTTTAGGTAAGGTATATTCTAAATACAAGTTATTCCTTGCAGGTATCAGAAAAGCAGCCATCATGAGCTGCTACATCCTCTTAGTCTTCGCCGGCATCATCACCAACTTGGTCGTGTCCGTTGTGATTATGGGCAACTCTCGACTCCGAGTGGCTCGCAACCTCCTCATCGTCAACTTAAGCTTCTCGGACTTGATGCTGTGCATCTTCTGCATGCCATTCACGCTGGTGGAGCTGCTGTCAAGAACGTGGGTCATGGGATCTGTGCTCTGTAGATGCGTCCCGTTTGTGCAAGGCGTCACCATATTCCTGTCCTCTGCGACTGTGTCCGCCATCGCCATCGACAGGCAGCAGGTCATCATCAACTTCAACGGGAACAGGAAGCGCGTCAACAAGGGCAACTGCAAGCACATGGTGGTGTACACCACCATCCTGTGGGTTTTTTCGGTGATGATGGCCCTGCCTATCCTGTTCTCGAAGTCGGTGACCACGGTGTCGCTGGCGGGGATGGTGCTGTACGACAAATGCATCGAGCACTGGCCTTCCAACTACGTCCGAGCCTCCTACACGGTCCTGATCCTGTTCGCTCAGTTCGTGGTGCCCAGCATAGTCCTGACGGTGACCCACCTCAGGATAAAGGCCTACCTCAACAGGAGCGTGAGGAAGCACGACGCCACCCACGCACCAAGGACTTCGGAGAGGTTGAAGAAGGAGCTTTACAGGAACGGACGGGCCACCATCGTCCTCTGCTTCATATCCATAGCTTTCGCATGCAGCTGGCTGCCGTGGAACGTCTTCAACCTGATGGCCGATTTCGATTTCTTGTCTTCTTTGCCGGCCAACGACTTCTACTTGGCGTTTGTCGTCTGCCACCTCGTCGCCATGTCGTCCAGCGTCACCAACCCGATACTCTACGGATGGTTCAACAGCAACGTGAGACGGGAGATGCGAAGAATACGAAGTGCCACTTGGCAGAAGGTACTGTGTAGGATGGGATCCTCGAAAGGCCAAAATAGTGATAGATCAAACGGATCCGCTTTGTGCGATAACTCTTATATTAGGTCATCGGCTAGACGGGATCTTTTGGAGAGTATATTATAATGGAGATTTATTCCGAGTTAAAAATGCGTCACAAAGTATTCAACTATTACATAAAACCCGGGACCCGTATTCCTTTCTCTGTGACAGTAAAAAATTCTTTCTGTGTCTGTCTTACTCTTGAGGAAGGATTTATATGTACCTACCCCTACATAAAACCCACTGAAAGCTTAATATATGAAAACTATATTATAGCAAAGGAAATGTATTTTTAGTTTCAATTACATATTACGAAATTATGGTAATTAAAGTATTACGATGGGGGTCTAAAATCCGAAATGGTGATTTTGTGCTTTCTACAAGTTTTGGAGGACGCTGATTCTCCAAAAATTGTTTTTTTGAACATTGCCCTGCGCTGTCTGTGTGTCTGTAACCCTTCTTTTGCGCAAACATAGAGCTACGGACTTCAAATTTGGTACACGAGTTCCTAGTACCTGACTGAAGTTATAAAAAGATTTTTGAGCAAATCGCATGCATGCACAAATTGTATCTGCCATTGAACATTTTAGGTTTATAAGTCATTGATATTACTTTTGAGGTATGTAAATATCTTTGAAAGTATGGATTTTTTTAGAGGTAAAAGAAATTTGTGTACTGTTACACACCTAGTTTATTGTAAAATATACGTATTTTATTTTTTAAAAATTTGTTTGCCTAAAATATATGGATAATTTATTTTGAAGTTATGATAATGTACTTTGTCAAATAAATTAGATTATTTTTAATCTACGCATGCATCACATGCATGCTTTAAAGGCATGTACATTACGAATGCTTTTTATTTTTGTTTTACTATTTTTTGAAGACTGTACAGAACTGAAGAAGAATCATTATCCCCTCACTTAGATTTAAAAGATATGATATAAGGACTATTACAGACAGATAGTTTACCACATTTCATCGAAGAAATATTATAATACTTACCCATCAATGACGGTTGGCAAGAAAATTGACCACGCCAAAATGAGCTTTTTGCTTAAGTTTATCCAAAAAACGAATGTAAGACAAATGAATAGTCCTGAATAATTTAGCTACACTGCGATGCAAAAGTTTAGACAATGACTTCATTTAGCCGTAAAATTTAGAATTGTGATAGTAGAGTTACAAAAACCTCCTAAACAGGGCCGTAGTGAGCCTAGTGGTCAGCGTCTCGGGATCGGAAGGTCCTGCGATCGAGTCCCGGTACCACTGAAGACCTACCGAGTATATGCGGAGTACGTGCTCGTTAAATCTGTTGGGTCCGAAAGTCCTCTAAGTTCCCATACCAAATCAATACCTCTGGGGGTGACAAGCCAATTCTGGGGATCCTCTAGTTGACCTCTGTCTCTAAAAATTAGATGGATCCACTTATGTGTGTGTGTTGTCTGTTGTGTCTGTCTTACTTGACGAAGGTTTATAAGCGGGTCGCTGACCAAGCACACAAACCTGAATATATATGTTCTACCAACCAACCAACCTCCTAAACATATTAAAAAAGTATTTGGAAATGCTATAATTGAAACATAATTGTTTGACTTGCTATAACAAATTATTTTTCATAAAATAAAAATTTGCATGATGCAAAAGTTTAGACACAAATACGAGATTATGATAATTTAAAGTAGATAATGGCATAATTTCTTTTTTTATTTACTGCACTTTTCATCAAGAGAATCGGCCAATGTCTGTCTCTAAATCTACGAATTTGTGGCAAAACTTTAAGGTGATGGACTGGTAGGCATTCGGTTCGTATTTAGAGATGTTAAATTGTACAATTGAAGCAAATATGAATTGAATAAATATTTGCAGTGGCTATATGTCTGTTTAGTGTAAAATTGAACCAATATTGTTAAATCTGTTTAGTATCGTGGTTTTTTTTAATTTATCATAAAAAAATACAATTCATTAATAAAAATGCGAAATTATGCCATTATCTACTTTAAATTAGCATAATCTCGTATTTGCATCTAAACTTTTGCTCATGCAAATTTTTATTTTATGAAAAAAAATTTGTTATAGGAAATCAAACAATTATGTTTCAATAAATAATTTCAAAATGTTTTTTAATGTTTAGGTTTTTTTGTAATTCTACTATCAAAATTCTAAATTTTACAGCTAAATGAAGTCATTGTATAAAATTTGCATCGCAGTGTAGGACAAATTAACTTATACGAAAAACGAATTTAAAAAACTTAAAGTTAACGTTTGCATTCGGACATGAAGGTGTTAATGGTATTCAGGAAGTCGTCGTTAGAAGGATTTTATATTGAAGTTGTTGCATATATAACTAAAAATTGACAAAACAAATATGGAGTTCACTTAAATCTTAAAATTAAATCATTGGCTTTGAACTCTCATTATATTTTATTTTAAAAGTATTTATTTTCAGAGGACGTATACTTTAAAAGTGTTTATTTTTGTGATATTTATACTAGAATATTTCAAACCTCTGAGGGATACGCAATTTGGTCAACGTGTAAACTTAAAATATATAGTAAATAGTTAAGTAATCTATAGTTACTATAGTAAATAATTTAAAATGACACCTTTATATTTAGTTTTTTTGTATTTATTAAGATTACAAAAATTTATATATAGTTTCTTAAAGGATGTGTGTTGATCGAAAACCTGACAGTCAGTTGACAGGATTGTGCGCCTATATCCCTCTGGAGGTTAAAATAAAAACTAGTATAATGAAATATTGATAAATATAGTGTGTATACAAAAAATAAGGATATAGTCCTCCCACCACTTCTTAGCATCTATGACGTGTGTTTTAGACGATTCCAAACTATCACTCGTAAAACGAAAAGGGGTAAGGAAGATTTTGGTTTAAGCCACAGTAGCTATATTTGTCGATTCATTGCTTTTGCGAGTGCATATTTCTTTAAAGTTTAGAAACAGTTTTTCAACTGAAGGGCAGTTCGAACTTGCATGGGTTCACTATTATTGCAAAGCTATTTTTTTAAAACTTATAGAGTTCCCCGAAGTGATACTGAATATGGTAAATAATACATACTATAGATGCAAATCTTTTGACGATCAAGTCAAGATAGAAAATAAAAGCACGTGCAAATGATGACGACCTTCAGCAATCTATATATATTAAAGGCAAAGTCCTGTCTGACTGATTCATTCACGTATTAACGCCCAGCCAAAACTACAGGAAGTACAGCTACAAAATTTTAGAAGAATATTCTTTTTATATTGAAGGCGTCATTTAAGAAGCGATTTTTGGAAATTCGAACCCAAACGTGTGTAATAGAGCAAAACGTGAACCGATTTTCCCATAGGTATAGCATTGTTAATTGTTATAATCTTTTAATTTATACTTTTCGTTTTCTAATTTGAAAGAAATTTCAGCGCGTTCAGCCTAAGAGAAAATTAAATATAATTACGTAAGCACGTGTGTTTAATTTGTAGGATTGTTTTTTGAACACCTTATTTATTTTATAGATTTAAAACCATTATTTTTTGTTATGCTGAATCATATTTGAATGAATATTTCAGTGTAAATAAAGAGTTTGTACTCCAACCATACATTTACAAGATGATACATGTCTGTTTTGTTTTCACAGGGGCTTAAGGGAAAGCCCTCAAACTCTTGGAAGGGCCTTAATATATATAACGGACATCCAATCCACTTTTTTATTGAATGGGAAGAGATTATAATATCCAAATGGGGTGTTGAACAATGGAGATGGGAATAATTGTCATAAAATAAAAGTTGATACATATATCATATAATAGCCAGTCTGTTCATTGGCAACTTTTAGCGAGCTTCAAAATTTAATGTAAGGCTGTTATATCTATCGTGTTGTATGGTGGAAAAGCTATGATAGAATAGCAGGTAGTGATTTGGAGATTTGTGTTACGTTTCCAAGAAGCGAAAACCCCCGTATCCGGTCTACATTCCACTTCATATTTCATGCACTCGAAAGGTACAATTAAATTAAATTACACGCCAAACATTTAAAACATTACAGTTAAATTAAATTCTATTAGATACTGATTAGTTAAATTGCAAAATTTTAAAGATCGCCAGAAGTCGCCAATGGACACTTCGCCATTACATCATAGCTGTACTAAAAACAAATCACCGTTATTAAGGGTACACCCGTGCAACGCCGGGTTTATGAAGCTAGTTAACTATAATCCTTCTTTTACTAATAACATATGTGTAGTTTTAGTGTGACACATTATTTCCAACCAAACTAACCCAACAATCCGTAGACTGGCCAAACACCATATGGGATTGTTGGCAACCCTGCCTCCTTTAGGTTCTCTACCTTTTTATAGTCCGTCTGCCACAACTTGGCATCCCAAATATTTTCATTGTGGAAGCATCCACTTGTAAAAAGGTAGAGAGCCTAAAGGAGGCAAGGTTGCTCCCATGGTGTTTGGCAGGCCCGTGGATTGTTGGGTTAGTTTGGTTTGAAATAATGTGTTACACTAAAACTACACATAGGTTATTAGTTAAAGGAGGATTATAGTTAATTGCTGAAGGTCGTCATCAATTACACGTGAATTTCTTTTCTATCTTGACTTGATCGTCAAAAGATTTGCATCTGTAGTATGTATTATTTTTGCATCTGTAGTATGTATTATTTACCATATTCAGTATCACTTCGGGGAACGCTATAAGTAAAAAAAAAAAATAGCTATGCAATAATAGTGAACCCATGCAAGTTCGAACTGCCCTTCAGTTCAGAAACTGTTTCTAAACTTTAAAGAAATATGCACCTGCAAAATCAATGAATCGCCAAATATAGTAACTCTGGCTGAAACCAAAACCTTCCTTACCCCTTTTCGTTTTACGAATGATAGTTTGGACTCGTCTAAAACACACGTCATAGATGCTAAGAAATGGTGGGAGGAATATACAGAGTGGAGTGTTCCACAATCAAAATATTTGGGATGCCAAGTGGTGGAAGGCGGACTATACTTTATTCGTGTAAATATCTGTCAAAATTTCATTCATAACTTGTTAACATGAACGATGTCTGTACATATTCTCATTTTAAAATATATTCCTACTTGATCACACGATTCTGAAATATTATACCTCTTTTTTATTAAGTGATCGTTATTTGTAAATCAAATAAATAATTTAATATCAAGTTGCTTAAAGTTAAAAAAAATAGGATTTGGAATTCTAAACAACTAGCTAGGGAATATGAATAATTTTTTTTCATTTAGAAAGATATTGTTAAACAAATACAAGGCCTAAGTTTGCAGGTGCTACGAACAGTTTTTTTTTTGCTTATTTAAGCACCACGATAAATGCTATAGCTAATAGTAATTAAGTAGTTGGAATTTAATAGTTCAAGAAATTACTACATATTGTCTAAGTCTTCAACTACTTGATACTGTTCATTTTCGTTTGAATAACGTACTTTACTTCACAGACTCTTTATAGTAAATTTTAAGTAACTAAAATATAAATATCTATATTTGTTGTCAGATCTTGATTGTGATGTTATAATAAATATTTTCTTCATTCTATTGTACCAGTTCTTTCTTTACTATCAAACCTATTAAAGACTTTAATAGGTTTGATATGACAACAAATAGTAGTGAAAAAAATCCTTTGGATTTTATAACTGAAGGTGCTGGCACTCCGACTGCAAAAATTCTCAATGCTCGTGGCATAATATAACAGAAGTTTTTGTAAGTAAAATAATTAAAATAGTTGTTAACCAAGTTTAGATCCCATGAATTCTGCTGTCTAACAGCGTACCTTGCCACTGGGACATTAAGACAGTACTATATGACTGTACTGTTTTACAAAAATCGTGCAAGCTTTGTGTTTCTGGGGATGCACGTGACAGTTTGTTTTTCGATTGAGGTTGATTTTAACTGCATTTAGTTGCTTGAATCCGATTTTACATCATCGATACGTGAAAAAATACAACAGAAAGTGTTGGCAAAATCACAGCTTTATTTTACAGTAAATATTGATGTATTTCCTGATGCTGTTTTGATAAGAGTTGCAGTATTTTAGCTATACTCTTACGCCCGTATTCACCGCTTTTTTCGACTCTGAGTTAAGTCGAGAAAACCGGTCCAAACCCCTCGTTTGGGGAAAACCGTATTCACTGCTTAACTTAACTCTCGCTTTGCCGCAACTGTAGGTTCCAAAATTAACTCCCCGAATTGAAGAGTACAGGGGAAGAACCGCTTGATTTATTAAGAGTCGTCCCCTAATTGTGTCTGCTTGGCTGACATTGGCGACAAGAAACCGGTTTCTCTCTTTCTTCTTCGCTTGGTACAAGCGTCGATCTCCGGTAGGTAGAAAAGTCGTGGTTTAGGACTTTTCAATTAATTTACGAATTTAAAATTTCTCTTAATTGTTTTAGAAAAATGCGTGATTTTCAATCAATCGTACTTTATTTTTAAAGCTTAGCATATTTTCTATTCACATCATTAAAAGGTTAGTTTTGTTTGTTTCTAATAAAATTATTATGAAAAAAATATAGAAGTACTTAGCAAAGAAAATCTGTTACTAGCGCACATCGGAGGTACATGTTAAAAAAATGGAGGTACATGTAAATTAAAAAAACAATATATCGTTATTATGAGTGGCTTTTAAAAAAAGTTCCACCGAGTACCGCTGGGAAATTTTATTAGTTTCAAAGCTTATCTTTCAGGTGATCACTATGAAAATTTACTCGAATCCAAATGAATCCTTTTTAATTTAAGCCTTCTAATTACCAGGTAGTCGTAATGAATCAGCATCATCGATAAAAATAATAATAAGCAAAGAACTATTTTTTTGTGCTTAAAAAGGAAAAGTTCTTCAATTTATCTATCATCTCTCTAGAGTGTAGCAAACAACTATGTCAATATATATACTTAACAAACTAAGTGCGTGCGAACCCTCCCAAAAATATGAAAAACAGTTGAAAACTACAATAAAAGTATTTGTGTCCAAATTGTTGACATTCCAAACGCATTTGATGACAAAAATAAATTTTACTTTAAAAAATATCTTTAAATAAAGTTTCTCATGCCATTGTTGATATGGCAACAACGAAAAAAATGTCTTGAAATCAAATTTCAATGAGTTCAACGGGAAATTTGCCGGTAGATGATGAACACAGTCTTTTGAATAAAACGCGGAACTGAATTTCAAAATTGCAGTGAGAGAAGAAGCAAAAGAAAGTGAGAAACTGGTTTCCTTACACCAGTTTAGGCGATTATTCGTTTTCATCGCCAAAGAGGTCTGATGAGGAAAGTTTTCTACGAAATTAAGCGGTTTTTCCCCTGTACTCTTCAATTGTGAGCGCTAACTCGGAACCCTCCGAGTTACGCATGCGCAGAGGCAATTTTTTTTGGTTTTGTTTACCTTTACGTTCGGTGCTGCTGTCGTTTCGTTTTCAAATACAGATGATTTAAAAAATTGAAAGCTAGAAATCTGAGTTATAGGTTATTTTTATTCCGTGTTTCTTTCAAAGTTTGTCAATGTGTGTTTACACATTCTGGAATGAGATTTAGAAAGCATGCTATGGTCATTCCAGTTACGTTAGTTTCAAAACTTTAGCATGACAAGTTCCATTTAAATCGAATGCAATCTAACTCGAATTGAAATTATTAATTTAGTGATCTTAAGTCTGTTTGGAATCTCTTGTTTATTGTTTCTCAATATCTAATGATCGATAACGTTACCCTATCACTCGATTAAATTTAATATTACAATACATTGCGAAATGCAATGATATACGATAGTAAACACCATATACTACGTTTATCAACTTGTTTAAATAAGCAATACTATATTCTTTCTTGCAATACATTTAATAATGTACTACTTGCTTATCATATTTCAATATGAAGTAATATTGTTTTTGAAAATCAAATAGCATTGAATTAATAATTCAAAATATTCTTGTCACAAATGTGTATATCCTGCTGTTCTTTCTTACTTTCACAAATAGGATTGGTTCATAGCTGAATTAGTATTTACTTTGAGGAGAGTTTTCTCCAAAATATATTACAGTACTAATTTAAAATAAACAAAGTTCATAAAAACATAGGGCTGCCATAATAAAGGTACGTCTCATACCGCACCGTTTGGAATTGTTATAAAAGTTGATGCATTCAGAAACCGACCAAGTTCAAAAATACATAGGGCTGCCATAATAAAGGGACGTCTCAAAATATCAGAAACTTGAGAAACCGCCAAATCCAAAAAAGCACCGTTTGGAATTATTATAAAAGTTGATGCATTCAGTAATCAACAAAGTTCAGAAATACATAGGACTGCCATAATAAAGGGACGTCTCAGAATATCCAGGTACAGCCGAATCCAAAAAAGCACCGTTTGGTATCAAGGTACCAATTCGGTATTAATATTTGGTACTAAGCATTTTTTTAGTTTGCATGTATTTCTCAAGCCAAGTGGTTCCTGGAGATGAACTACACTGCCTAGGTACCTGAGCATCCATAATATCCTCACAAAGCCACAACAGATGACAAACTCTGTTAAGGTTGTTGTCATGTTCTAACCAGACCCATGAATCCCATCATGCGGTGCCCTGGTTCTAGCGATTCTCCATGGCGTTATGCTTGTTAGACAAGTTATAACATCTCAAGTAATGTCTGTTGACGTGCAGTAATGTCTGTTGACGTTGATGTTAAAGTCCGTCATGGTCACAAAGTCCTCCAAGATGTCATTGTTAATTATAAATTAAAGTTTTGGGACAAGGTTATTGCTCTAATTAAGTATTTATTTTTTTAAGTATTTTTACTGTAATATGTGAACTTCCAAAAAGGACATCCCAGTCCTTTTCTTTTAGTGTGCAGTTCTTTTTTTTCCCAATGAAAACATTTAATCACCTCAAATCTTATACACACATTTTTTTATGATATTCTATTACTGCAAGTTATGTGTTTGAAGAAAATATGTATTTTAATTTTCAAATCGAAAACCCATTTTTAAATATTAGGTTGCCTAAAAAAATGAAGATTGTAAATATACTCAATTAGTATAAAATAAACGAATAAAGATAACAAATATTAACGACGAATAAATATCAAGTATTATAAAAATATATAGCAAATATGAGATTTGCAATAATTTTGGTTCGCTGAAATCGTAACGCGTGAAAACATATCAATAACCATAACAAACAAGAGAACCACGCGGGACAACTAGCCACGTGTTATTTTCAACCAATCATGATCACCTCTTCCACTAACCCCCTTATCCGTACACCCGGTGTTCAAAATGCGTGGTGAAAAGCGATTTTTTAAACGAGGGTGAAATAGTTAATCCGAGGGTGTATCAACTGGTGAGTTAGCTATAAGCTCGCGGATTGCAGTGAATACGGTCGTTATACTCTTAGAGAACAAAAGAGGATAGAGCAAAATTATCTAAAAGGCCTAATGAATATGATAAGTCAAAAAAAAAACAAATCCGCCGTTTCAAACGAAACTAGAAAAAGAGAGAGAAAACATTCGATCAGTTGTCTGATTTAGCGAGGTTTTAATCTTTATATTATATTTTTTTAAAGCAAAACGTAGTTTATAGAAAGACTATTACTGTAAATATATTAAATTTAAACACCATTAATTATTTTGAAGGTTTTTTATTCTTTATCTAATAATAAAGATTATTCATCTGTAAGTAAGCCGTTACAAAAACTAAATACTCCTTTTCACATGCAGATGTTTAAACATATTAAATCATCTGCACTCCAAAGTTATAATCTAGGAGGATATAATGAACATGGAATGTTCATTATATCCTCCTAGGTTATAATATCTCGTTTGTGTCGGTCTCATCATTTTAAACCTTACATTGGTTTAAAAGTCAAGAAAAACGTGTCCAATAATATCCCGTGGTGTAAAATTTCGAAATTTAACACACGTTTTCTTGTAATAGTTCTTGAAGTTAAATGTTTAAATAATGCGAGATTTATACGATGAGATGTTGTACTAAATAATGATGGAACAAAAATAATATTAAGGAAACACCGAATGATAAACATCTGTATTTCTCAGTTTCTTCGCTCATTTTCATCGCCAATTACAACGGCCACCATGTACTAGTCAAAAACAAAATGGTCGGTTCGCAGAAGGCCAAGTGTGACGTAATGATTTAATCAATATCAAAAAGAATAATTTCTTTTAGTAGTTTTAAAGAAATAGTACTAAAAATCGTAAACACAGAATATAAATGTTTTAATCATTTTTTGGATGGATTCGCAAAATTTTTCGCGGAACTCTTTACATCCGCGGAAGGATCGGCTCCCTAGTATATTTCTTTTTTAAAACTTTTTCGTTGGCACCGAGAACCGACGTTAAAAAAACTTTTGAATAAGTCTCATCTAAAATACGAATAAAATAATTTAAATTAGAGTTTCAGAATCATTTTTATAATAAACTTGTGGATTATAGTGTATAAAAAATTGAAAACTGAAAAATAGTTGTGATTCTCTCACTAGATTTAAAAGATATAGCATAAGGACTGTTACAGAAGGATAGATTGCCAAATTTCTTCCTAGAACATCAAAATATGAAGAATAATTTTAAATTGAGGTTGCGAAAATATAACTAAAAATTGGCAATAAAAATATTGAGCAAACCGAATCTCAAAATTAAATCATTGGGTAATATTTGTAGGTGTCAGCATCATGAATGCCCTAAAAGAAATCATTTGATGTAGTATAGACAATTAAAAATACAGTTTTACTATAAAAAAAATGACAACTCAGATTTCTCTAGCAGCTGTTCTATTATGGGATTTTGAAGAAACTTTTGTGAAACTTAAAAAAATTACTAAGAGAACAGTTTAATTTTGTTACACCATTTTGATGGTTTGCCTTTAAATATGCAAAAATACTATAAAATTATAACTTTTCACAAAGAACCATCTAGTGGCAAAAATTGGCAAACTTATTTTTATTGCAAAAATCTCTTCTATGGTCTTTTTTGAAGAGATGAGAAAAAATTGTGAACAAGGATACTTCTTTAAAAACACCCTGACAAACATTAAATCAGATAAAATACGATGACATATGTTATTTCTTAAAAGAATTTTCTTTTAGCAAACGAAAATAATACACAGTGTGGAGCCTAGAGGCAACCATTAGTAACCATTTGGATTCGTATTTTATTATTTTTTTGTCTTAGAACACAACCATACTTTATATATACTATTTTTGATACTCTCTGCTCCACAAAAGTTATCAAATAATATTTTGCACTATTTGACAGCACCAAAAAAGTTCACACATTTAGTTAAAATATCTTTCTCAAAAACCTGAAAATAAGACAAAATATATTTACTTTACAAAAAGTTCAAGTTATAAAACATGTGTGTGGAACATACGAATCCTGAATTTATTTCTTATATTTAAAAATTAAGAAAGTAAATAATTTGATTAAACTCTATTGATCTTATCTGTGTTAGAGCTTAAATATGAAGAAATAATTATTTATGAAATACCTAGAAGACACCAAATTCTCAAATTCATTATATCATGAGAAAATTCATTAGGAAAATGTTAATTCCTAGCGTAAATAGTTTATTATTAAATAGAAATTTCTTGTAATGTCGGGAACACAAGCGAGCCCACCACCTTCAGAATGGTACACACAACTTAGACTGAAAATAAACAAAATAGGTTTGTAACAGAATGTATCACAAAGACCACTTCCAACAATATTTGTGTGCCATAAACAGCAATTAATTCTATATAAACCTTAAATTTATTTTCTTCCGAAAATTCCATAATTATTCTTTTTTTGTAATAACATAATCATTCGGGTAGAAAAACATTCAGTATAGTTAGGGTTGATATATGTGTTGTTTTAATGTTGTATATGTTGACATGAAATATTTTGCTCGATTTAAGATAGATAAATATTACATATTTCTTCTTCGAAACATAAATTACCTTTTGCATATAATAAGAAATAATTATTGAATTCTTGTTTCAGTCTCAGGTGGGTACCTCTCTGACAAAGGTACGCCTCTCTGACAAAGGTGTTTCCACCAAAATGTGTAATTTTCTACATAATAAACTATTTGCGCCAAAAAAATAACGTTGGTTTCTTATGAATCTTCTAAAATATCATGCGTAAAGTAGTAGATATATTTCAAATAAATTACGTTTAGAGAGACAAATGGAATATAAAATTAATATACCGTAACACAGATAATATATAGTACCTGTACACAATATGGACACCCTAAGGAAAATTATTTTTTTTTCACCACCTTGTACACTTCACATGACTTTAAATATTTGTGACCAAAAATTCCTGGACCATTGACTATCAATATTAAAACTCGTGACCTTGTAATTGTTCTGGTTTAATTTAAATAATAAAACAAAAAATGTTTAAAAGTGTCCTTATAAGGAACCTCCCCCACCGAGTATATGCGGAGTACGTGCTCGTTAAATCTGTGGGCCCGAAAGTCCTGTGGGCGGTCATGGCGCAGTGTCCCACGGGTACAGGTCCCTGGAGACTATTTCCCTCCCCTTCAGGGACATGTCTAAATTGTGGAGGGGGTGATAGATGGGAGCATCTGTCACTTATGTGTATGTTGTGTGTGTCTGTCTTACTTGACGAAGGTTTAAGCGGGTCTCTGACCAAGTACACAAACCAGAATATATGTCTACCAACCAGGAACCGCCTGTCTCTATTGTGGACATGCATGTCCATATTAGGGACAGGTGGCTCTTTATGGAACTACTACTCGATGGAAGAGCCCCTCTTTCAAGGGATTTTAGAAGAATAGGGGATAAAAGAAAATATCTTAAAGTATTTCAGGGAAGTGGTCAGAGTAAATATCTTCAAAACGTGCACTTTAGGAGGGACAGAGGAAGGTAATTTACAGTTAGAGTTTTTCAAAGTCCTTTAAGGTGCAGTAATGTCACTAATATGAACATTAGCTTATTATTAATTAGATAAATAAATATCATTAAACAGATATGTTATAAATTTGTGAATCAGAAGATTCATTTACTGTACTTCCTTTGAAAACGTAAGGTGTCCATAATGGGAATCAGGCGTAGTTTTGCTAAATCTTATAATAAATATACAAATAAAACGTTATCAAGCAATATATGCAATATCAATCAAAAATATGTTGTATCAGCTTTCTAAAACACTTCACTTTTCAAGATTTAAAGTAATCATACACTATATCATAAGAATATAAACTATCCTATAATTAAGATCAGTACAACACGAAAATACAAATTACCTTCGAAAGGGCGAACAGCTCGCTTTTTTTGCACTTTCTAGACTAATTTTTTAACTGATTTTCTTGACGAACATGTAGCACTATCTCTCGATTAAAAATCTAACTTTTAAAGATATTAGTTGTGTTTATAGCACTGTCCCATATTGGGTACTAAACTAAACTCCTCGGCGAGCCTCCAAGGCCCGCCGTGCCCATTCCAGCTTACTTGACCAAGGGCTCTGGGGTGCTAGGCATATGTCCCGGTAAGGCGGTCAGCCTCACGCGGAACCCCAGGTGTTTAGTTCCCAAGCATACTTAGTCCTCACTTTATCGACCCACTTAAGGGATGAAAGAATGAGTCAACCTCGCCCAATCCGGGACTCGATCCCCGGACCTGTGGCGTGGCAATGCAAAGCACTACCACTAAGCCACTGGGCTTCCCATATTGGGTACAAGTAATATATAATTAGTCTTGGAAAATGTCGACAGAGTAAACTTTAAAAAAGTTAATCTTTTAAGGGCAGTTAAAAAGTAATCAAATTGTTTGCTTTTTAATTAATTTTTGAAAAAATAGAGAAACTAAACTTATTGATAAATATTGTTATAAGAGTTTTTAGCGTTCAGAAAGCAGAAATTGGTTATTTTTTCGTTTTACACAAGCAAAACTATTGTAGTTTGTAATTAACCTCCACAACAGCTGTTTTACTTTCCTATGTAGTAAATTAACGTGTGTTTAAAAAAAACCAAAAAAGAATTTTGAAAAAAAAAGAAAAGACTGATACATTATAACTGCAATTATTCAGCTAAAGTTTATTTTTTATCAACAAAACTCTAACTTCCCCATATCATTTCACCAAACTGCATTACATCAAGAATTTTTGTAGGAAACTCTTTACATTTGAGACAGATTCTTAAGCTGTGCACACTTTCTATAATAACCTCTTGTGAGAAGAAAATAACGTTTATCAAGGAGCTTTATTCATTAGTTTACTCCAGTAACTTATACAGTTAATTCAATGAATCTGAAATTCGGAAGAAGTAATTTCCTTATATATTTATTGTATAACGCAATTGGCGAAAGTTAAAAGTTTATCATTAATAATGTTTCTTTTTTTCAAATTGTTATCATTCAAAGCACTTGTTTAAATTAGTAGATTCGTTGAATAAAAATACATTCCATTTGGAGGATAGTATAATGTATTTTTTCTATATTTCTAATACTCTTGCACATGGTTTATGTCTCTATAGTCCAGTGAATAAAGGAGTTTTACCATACAAAAGGTCCGGTATCGCTGATTGTTTTATATGTTGTGTGTGACCCCTAGGAAGTAATAAGTGTGAGATTTCGTCATCCTCGTTCTATTGCTTTTTCCGCCATCTTGAAAAAACGTTCGAAATTTCGCCCATTTTCTAGTTTTTGGCCTATAACTTTTCTCCTAAGCATTTTTATATAGAACTTTTCGACACAAAGTTGTAGAAAACAAAATTCTCTTCAAAATCGGTATTAAAAGTTATTTTTTATAACAAACAGTTTAAGAGCTGCGAAGCAGCAAAAAGGGTGTAAAATCGAGTGTTTTGAATTTTTTTACTTTTTTACGACTTTCTATCAACGTAACTCACATGAAACTTCATTTTAGCAATAAAATATGATTTTACAAATTGTAGGAAATTTAATTTTCTATAAAATACACTTATCAAAAGTAAGTTTCTTATAGATTCCATTAAGAAAGGTTAAATTTACAGAAACACAAAAAAGGGCTATTTTCACCCGACGATACAATGTTTTATTATTTAACCTATAGCTCTTTCCCAGTGTATTTTTTAGTGTTTTTGTGAATACAAAACTTGTTAAAAATAATTTTTTCTGTTCAAATGTCACTTTGTGTGTTCCATACGAGGAAATGTAACAGAGCTACGTAGTACGAAAAGTGGCGTAAAATCTTGAATTCCGCCAAAAGAGTTTTTTAACCCCTTACAATCTCAATAATTAAAAAATCCTTGTTTTAGCGGATTATAATCATTATGAAACTAGTAGATATTTCATGATTTCTTATATTAGCAAGGTCTTAAAAATAGTTATAGGTTCAATATCAAGGAATTTAGATACATTAAAAAAAACGAAGATTTGTATTTTTCATTTGAATAATTTGACATGATTTGGTAAAAAGATTTCAATTTACATGAGGCTGAAGTAAAATTTTCCTTTCAATGAAGAATTTAAATAAAAAATATAAACTATTTTATGTAATTTTCGTTTAAGTTATCGTTTAGGTTTTTCATTAAGGTGTCGTTTAGCATCGTACCAATAGAACTATGGGAAAATGTGTAATAGAAAAATATCAATTTTTCAATGAGTTATTTCAATGAAAATATTTATGCTTAAAATAATACACATATAAAAAAACTAAACAATATTCCGAGCGGCATTTATCATGCCTAACAAATTAAATCAGAACTATCTCTATTTAGAATTGAACTGGTACAAATGAAATAGTACAAGTACATATCTGTCAAGTGAATTAATTACGTTATCAATCGGACTCGTTTGGGTGGTACATAAAGAGGAACTTCTACGGATTCATCTTCATTGTTTGAAATTGTGTCTAGATCAATATCATCTTCGTCGACGATGAGTGCCCTATTTTCGCAGGACAGCCCACAGCAGTGCTTACAAAGGTAAGAGCAATACAAGCCATATTTTCTGCAACTGCATGCACCCGAACAACTCTTGATGCATTTACATTTAATTGTTTTCAATAAATCCGTAGGCGCAGCGTCCTTTTTTGTCATAATAGGCAGCAAACCTCTACTACCTTTCATCCATCCGTAATCGAACGGATTTTTTTGAATTCCTCTCCAGGCCATGACTTGATGGTAAGTCCTCAGTGAATGGAATTGTGCTGCGTCGGAGGTTGGTGGCAGTTTAGCCAAATTGAGCTTTGTGGTGGTAGAAAGAAATTTTGAAAAGCGAAGAGTTGTGAGCGACTGATTTCTGTCTCCACCATATAAGGAAACTAAAATTTGTTCTCCGGCCTTTGAAATTTCTGTCGCAGTAGCATCAGGGTTATTGAAAACATTTGCCACTTCTAACAAATATGGATTCCTTTGGAAAATATTACAGAATTTGCCTTTTCCATATCCAAAAATGTTGGAAGTAGTGTCACATCCGCTAATGGCATGAAGGAGTAGTAGATATTTAGTCGAACCATTCAGAAATGACGAAGAAGAGTAGACCATTGCCTAATCATCAAGTTACTTTGATTTTTGGAAGACAAAATGCAGCTAATGTCGAACAGTACTTTAGTAATCCACTTGAACATAAATTAAGTGCTTCAAATTTATTGCAATAGATAAATACGGAGTTTCACGACTATTAACTAGAACAAAAGAATTTGATTAAGAAAAAAACCTAAATAACTTTAATACAAATATTATCAATTGAATTTTTTTGTCATGAATGTGCGTAGCCATTAAGAACTGGATTTAAGTAGTTGATCGCAGTCTGAATATTTCTTGTAAACCAAAAATACGGTAAACTAATAAACAAGCTTTTTGATGTTTTTTTTTTTTTGTCGTGTCCATGAGAGTCGAACTCTATATGTGTCCGTGAATTTTGATAATTTCTTCTACGACTTGCTTGATGTTGTCTCCATACGGATCTAGCATAGTCGGCAGTACTCCAATCTTTCTCAGGCTGGCGCTCATAGCCGGACACTCATAGATGTGAGTAGGCGTAAGCTGTGTATCAGGACAATGTTCACAGCTTCTATAGATCTTCTTGCCATCTCCATCTATCTTCATACCCCTGTGGTGTCCGGTTCTCAGTCTAGTTATGGTTTTAAGAGTAGATCTGTTCGCAGTTATTTCAGAGAGAAGATGTTTGGTCTGAATGGATTTTTCTCTAAGCTTATATCTGGCCACTGCATTCGCATCCTGAAGAGAAACATCACTGCTGCTAGTGTTGAGGTCTCTGCCCTCCTTGGCCAATCTATCCGCAGTTTCATTTTCTTCTATGTCGACGTGTGCAGGAATCCACTGGAGGATGCAGGTCTTGTTTGTAGTCTGAAGATCTTGAAGACCTGAGATGATTTCTTGGGTGATAGAAGAATGTCCTTTTAGAATTGCCTGGAGGGCGGCCTTTGAGTCGCAAAATATTACTAGGCCCTTAGCCTGCTTGGAAGTGGGAAGGGCCTTATAGATATTTAGTGCCTCCAGAATTGCCCTCAGCTCACAGGTGAAGTTAGAGGCTATGTTTCCCGCACCATATTTGCCCTGGTGAAACACACCATCTGAAGTAGTTAAAAACACACCGGCACCCCCGTTGGTGATGGTTTTGTCAGAGGAGCCATCTGTGTATGCATGTACAAAGTCTTCTTTTGGAAATTGTTCTATTGCATTGAGTCCCTTTTTCCTAATGATGTCCTTTTGTTCATTTTTGTTGCATGGCTCCAAAAGGTCAATGTGAACGCTGGTGTTCATTGGAAGCTTTTTGAAAGAGATGGGTTCTTGAACAATAGCCCATTTGTTGTGTTCAAGGCCAACACTTCCTCTGATATCTCTATCATATTGCATGGGTGAAGATCGTTTCAGTCTTGACATATCATTCCACTCTCTAAAGGCAATGCGAGATATATGTTCAGAAGGGAGACTACATGTTTTGTTCGTAAACTTAATCATATTTACTTTTCTTCTATTTTGTAGAGTTTCTAGACCACACTCCTAATTATTTTTCCATTATTGGTGGATGAAACTGCTCCTGTTATTATCTTAGCAGCTCTCGCTTGAATGCTTTCTAACTTATTTAAGGCCGTATCGGAAGCATGAGCCCATATTGGGGAAGCATATTCCATAATGGGTCTAATAAGTGAAATATATGTGGTCTTAAGAGTTTTGACAGAAGCTCCCCAGTCCGACAGGCAAACAAGTCCACCCTCCCTAGGCTCTGGCATCCCATTTCCATGTATAGTCGAACAATGAATTTTGATGGTTTAATTATAAAATAAAACGAAAAAATAACATTATAAATAGGTGTAAGTTATTTTACTCGCTTGAAAAATCTACTCTGTAAAGTTTGGAATGTAACTAGAAATATTTAATGACAATAGATGACAACGATTTCTAGCATTCAAATTAAAAAAAAGAAAAGTATCTTACTTTTTCATGAACTCGATATATCAGTAGTAAAAAAACTTGGATGGAGAGTTATATGTTTCTGACGAACCATATACAAAACTCAACACATTTGAGTTTGGTTGTCTCTAGGCTGATCCACTTTATCTTTCCATGGAAATCTTGACAAATTCCATTCCTGACCACTATTTTCTCGTAAAAGGACTTTCGTTACCATAGTTATTGTTATGGTTGCTATGGTGAATCTAAATGAAAGTATACTTATATCCATTCGACAACTCTGTACCTTTAGCAAAACATGTAACGGCTTCTGCTTATGTTTAAAAAAAAATATACCTTAATTCTTTGGTAATGAACTTAAAATTACTTTTATGACCTTACTAATATAACAAATGATGATATCTATAAGTTTCATAAAAATTATGATCCGCTAAAACTATGATTTTTTTTTAATTATTGAGATTGTAAGGGGTTAAAAAAACTCTTTTGGCGGAATTCATGATTTTACGCCACTTTTCGTACTACGTAGCTCTGTTACATTTCCTTGTATGGAACACACAAAAAGATCTTTTTATAGAAAAAATTATTTTGAACAAGTTTTGTATTCACAAAAACACTAAAAATACACTGGGAAAGAGCTATAGGTTAAATAATAAAACATTGTATCGTCGGGTGAAAATAGCCCTTTTTTGTGTTTCTGTAAATTTAACCTTTCTTAATGGAATCTCTAAGAAACTTACTTTTGATAAGTGTATTTTATAGAAAATTAAATTTCCTACAATTTGTAAAATCATATTTTATTTTTAAAATGAAGTTTCATGTGAGTTACGGTGTTGAAAGTCGTGAAAAAGTAAAAAAAATTCGAAACACTCGATTTTACACCCTTTTTGCTGCTTCGCAGCTCTGTAACTGTTTGTCAGAGAAAAACACTTTTGATACCGATTTTGAAGAGAATTTTGTTTTCTACAACTTTGTGTCGAAAAGTTCTATTTAAAAATGTTTAGGAGAAAAGTTATTGGCCAAAAACTGGAAAATGGGCAAAATTTCGAACGTTTTTTCAAGATGGCGGAAAAAGCAATAGAACGAGGATGACGAAAACTCACATTTATTACTTCCTAGGGGTCACACACAACATATAAAAAAATCAGCGATACCGGACCTTTTGTATGGTAAACCCCCTTTTTGAGTCTCTATTCACTGGACTACTAAAAGAAAAATTTTATTAAGCTCATACAATGATTGAATTTTACTTTAATGAAATACTTGAATTATACATTACTTCTAAATAAAATTTCATGCAATTCAATTACATTAAATTTTTTTTAGATATATCTTTTCTTTTATATTCCACTAGAAAAAAAATCTTAAATGTTTGTTTTTGAATTTTTTTTTTATCTCACTTCATAGTAAAGAGAAAATAATATTAAAAGTAAATGTTTAATATTTATTAATTAATGTTCAATTGATTATATTTATTAATTAATGTTCAATTAATTATATTTATTAATTAATGTTCAATATTTATTATTTTTAAAACGAAAAACCACTATGTAATTAATCGTTTTCTGAGAAATAACTCCGGTACGCATCCTAGAATTGCGTATAATTAGTTCAAAGAAATGTGTAATTTAATTATTTTATTATAAAAAATGTTTTCTGAAAACTCATTATAATCGTATCATGTTTCTTGAATATAACCAGTTATTTGAGTGGAATTAGTTGAATAGAAGTAGTTTTTTTAATAAATGTATAGTTATTTCAAAATATAACTAGTTGTATACATCAATATTATTATATTTTACAGAAATTTCAATACGTATTTTAACAAAGTATAACCGATAAAAATAATATTTTGTTTGAAATAACCGATTCTCAGAAACCAACATATGAAGTATTTGATTTGAAACAATCAACTTAGATATTAATTTTCTATACTTACAATTTAAGGCCCAAGTCGGCATTACAATTACAAGGTACAAATACATGGGTCTGAACTTTGAAAATTTGGCACATGATGTGCATAGAATTCAGAGGTTTGATGTATATAGCATGTAATTGCTTGGGCCCTGCCAGGCGAACTCAGCTATATATAATCATTCATTTAGGCTCAGGTTGCTTAGTTAGGAGCTACTGTTGGGAAAATACCATGGAGTTAAGAAACGATGAAGATGCTGTCGGGCAAAACCCAATACAAAAACCGGTTTGCCAAGTGAAGCCATCGATCGCTTTCTTAATAAGCCCAAACAAACGCTAGACCAAGTATTTGGCGCTATTCTACAGTGGAGTTTGCATTGGATATAGTCTGGCTGCCACAACTTAGCATCCCAAATATTTTGATTTTGGAAGATTCCACTTTGAATTAAGGTTTTAAGCGGAAGGAGGCAGGGTTGCTAGCTCAAGGCGTTTGACGAGAAGAGGGGATTGTTGTTCTAGTTCGATTGTAAATAATGTATCACACTAGAACTACACATCAGTTATCGGCGATAGAGGATTGTTGTTGATTGCTGGTAACGGTTAGCGATTATACGTGTATTTCTTTGTTATCTTAACTTGATCATTAATCGATATAAGAGTGAACCCGATGCAAGTTCGACCTACCCTTAAATTGATAATATGTTTCTAAACCTTAAAGAAATATGCGCCCGCAAAAGCAATGAATCACCAAACATAGTAACTCTTGCCCAAAACCTTTCTTACCTTTTTTCGAAGTGAACTGTTCCCCAATCAAAATATTTGGAATGCCAAGTTGTGGCAGCCAGACTATAACTACATCGATTTGGCGAGTTTTGAATCTTCAATAAAAACTATAGTTACAGCACATTTTCTTATCTGTGAAAGAAATTACTACTATTCTGTATAAATTAAGATATCGTGCCTACAGCTTACAACTTGCAAATAGCCATTATTTTGATGTTTAAGTAACGCTTTTTAAAGAATAAAATGATTGGTTTCAGCAAGAATTAACATTGAGTGAGCGGTTAGTTTGGGCTTACTAGGGTTACTTTATTGTGACTTTCCGACGGTTTCACTTTCTTTCTCGCCAAGCATCTCCATCTTCTTAACTCTGTGGAAAATACCGATCGTAGACTGCAAGCCACAATGAACTAAAACTTATTCGACTATGTGAGATTGCCTACAAGGAGGTTTTAGACAAGGTCGTTTTAACATGATAGTGCTTTAAAGTGCGTTGAGTCGTAAATAATTAAGTTTTAAAAAGAACCGTTTCTCTAAATTTCAGTGAAAATCATTTTAAAATTAGATTGGTTTTCTGGTGTCTTTAATAGTAAAAGGTTACATAATTCGGTTTCAAAATGAACTGTATTAATCTAATCTAGATTTTGGGCTAGTTCGTTTTAAATTAGAATGTTTTTTACCTTATGGTGAAGCATATGAGAACAAAAGAACAAAATTAAAAAAAATACGTGTATCTAAACTTTAGGTTAGCTGATAAAAAAAAAAATTAGAACTGTTTTATTGTGTGCTTATTAGAAAGAACGTTATAATTATATATATTTTGAAGAAGTCTTTTTTAAATTATAGAAGAATAGAATAGGATTTTATAGTTTTTTCAAACTGTGTGATAACGAAATAACTAAACTAAATTGAAAAATAAGAATCTTCCAACTAAAATTTAGACTAGCTTATTTTATAATTCAAATAGTTTTATAGTGTGTTTAATAGCAAAAATTACATGACTAAATTTTAAAAGAGCTGTATGAATTTAGATATTGGATCATGTGTTGAACTGTGAGAGAAAATATGAAATAAATTTTAAAAAAACCCGTAAATCTAAACTACAAGCTAGTTTATCAAATAATTGAAATAATTCTTAGTGTGTTTAATAGTGAATGGTTACATGATTAAATTAATAAAAACGCTTCAAATTCAATGTTTTCCTATTGATACGTGTAATTTATTATATAATATGGTTTGTAAACCCGGCGTTGCACGGGTGTAACCTTAATAATGGTGATTTGTTTTTTAAGTAAACTTTGATTTTATACCAATTGATACACTATCCACTGAATTCCCTCAGGATATGATAATCTCCTCCCATTCTGATTTCAGCATTAATTAAATAAATAAGTGGACGTCCGATTGTATCCAGGAACTTTCAGTTGCTTGAGTCAAAGTAGTTTCTTTTCCTAGTAAACACCTATACAAAATCCAGTTCGTCAAATCACCCATTCGTGAAGTCACCGATCGCTTTGTAATTGCAGTAAGCCTAAACAAACGCTCTCGGTGAAATATTTTACGCTATTCTATAGTAAAGTTTGCATAGGCTACATCGACTTGGCGATTGATTTCTGACTCTCTAATAAAAACTATAATTGCAACGCATTTTTCTTACCTGTAAAGGAAACTACTACCATCGTGGGTGTAAATTCAGATGTCCTGCTACAGCCTACAACCGGGTACAGCTATGATGCAATGGTCGGTCTGTTCATTGGCAACTTTTGGCGAGTGTGAAAATTTAACTTAGGGTTGCTAAACCTATCGAATTGTATAAATATGAAGTGGATGTACAAACACACCTTATTTACAATTAAATCTTCCTTAATATCTTCATTTCTTACCATTTGTAAATATCAATTAAATTCATAACGAAAATATAATTAGAATCGAGTTGAGGAAACCTCATGCAGCATAAAAAAAAAAAAATTAAATCTCTAAAAGAAATAAAATAATGATATCCAAATCCTTCAGATTAAACCCACATGCTTTTACTTGTTGGTACTTAATTTTTCTCTCGCGACGAAATTTCTTTCAAATTTGAAAATGAAAAGTATGAATCCAAAGTTCATAGAATTCACAATGCTATTCCTATGGAGATCGAAACTCTATGAATATTAAAAAATCTAAATCAAATATGAAAAAACTAAGCCTCAGGTGCACACGTAGGTAGTAAAAGGAATCTATATTAGAATTTTCGAATTTTTTAGGGCAGTATAAGTAGGTCTTTTACGGTCCACAGACAAAGACTCTTTCTTTTATTATTATAGACTAGCAAATTTATACCCGTTCTTCGCACGGAATAAAAAAAATATCAAATAGATTCCAAATATGTGTACCATATACCCTGTTATAGGATCATAAACTTCTTATTGTTTCCGCTCGTTATAAATTATAAAATCCCGTTTCATTGCCTTAAAATTCCAAAATGAAAAATACGCTATAAAATGCACTCATAAATGTCATCACAATTCCCTCATAAATACATAAAACCTTTTAGCTCATTTGGCGCGTTTTGGGAAATAATTTGGCGAGAAAATAGATATAGTTACCCACACCCATTATACAGCTCTAACACAATGACCTTCGAACAACCGACCAGCTTATAAATTATTTATAAAAGAAATTGCCTATTTGGCGAATTTTAGTTAATAATTTGGCGAGTTTGGCAACGGATTTGGCGAAAAAATAAAGACATAAACACTAATAGCTCTAGTGCGATGGCCTTTATTAACCATCATAGTTCAGTATTAGCTTAACTATAGATTTATTGCTTAAATATGCATACATGCAGTCAACAGAAAAATCCCCCCCCCCCCCCAATGAAAAAATCATCAAATAAACCCACAATAAAATCCGGGAATGAAGACTGGCGGAATTACGTCACTTGAAACATGTCAATTATTTTTCAAATAATGAATTTAGTTTCTGAAAGTAATGGCAAAAGAATAAAATAAACATTTTGAATTTTAAATGTTTTCGTTAAAAGTTTTATTTAATTTTTTCAGCCGATGGCATCAGGAAAGAGAAAAAAATGATCGGATTTGAGCGAAAGTGGTGTATTTTTTTCAGAAAATTCGAATTTTCTTCAAAAATGGAACAAATATGAAAAAACTAAGCCTCAGGTGCACACGTTAGTATTAAAGGGAATCTATCTTAAAAATTTCGAATTTCTGAGGGCAGTATAAGTAGGTCTTTTACGATCCGATAACAGACACACAGACAGACTCTTTCTTTTATTATTATAGATTGATATCTATTAAAAATCGAAAAGAATTAAAGCCAGTGTATGTCATCCAATAATTTATGTATTAAAATAAAGCGAGATAAAACTAAAAGTAAAATCAGATATGTATTTAATTTTAACAAAATTACTAATGTTACATGTTTAGCTTAATTTTTGCAAACTTGTCTATTTTTAGTCGCTAATTATATTTGTAGCGTTAATTAAAATGGGATCATATTATATGGGTATTGTGTAAGGCCCCAGGTAGTTGAATTACAATCGTGCTATAACTTATTCGATATTCTCTTTTTATTGAATTAGTTTGATTGAATTTTTATTGAATTAAAACACTTTTTAAGATAGTTAATAAGTAAACAAATTAAATTAACATAGTTTTATAAACGCAACTGCTTTCTTTGATAGTTTGTAAGTGCTTAAACAGAGTATTAAAATTTGCTATTGGGCATGTATCCTGTGATATATTAAACACGTACATTTATGATGAAAAATAAATGTGAATGTAATTTCAGATTTATAATGGATTAACTCACTGGAAATTTATGTTGTGGTTTTTAACTTCTAGAGGTTCTAGAGGTTAGTGCAAAGGAGTCAGATGAAATCAAAAGTATGTAAAACGACTCCAGTGACGTCACTAACATTAGAAGAGTAGATAACTTGGTGCAAGGAACGCGGTCAATATAAATAAGTCTGTCAATGTGACACACAAACAAAAAAAACTCGTGTTTAAATTCAATACGAAAATTGTGTTTTTCCAGTTATTTAACGTCAGTTGTTTTGGAAAAACACACATTTGTGTTTGTATGTCATCAACACAATTCATCAACACACATCAACACAGTATTAAAACAATATAATATTGTAATGTTGTTATTTTTACACTATACTTCTTCCACTTGTGCTGTTTGAATACAACTATTTCTGAGTGCAGGTGAACCAAAAATAGGGTATATAGAACGTTCTCAGTCAGTGCAGTAAGGCAAATAAAATATATAAGTTTACTATACAAGGTGTCCGTAAAAGAATGTCCGAGTTTCAAATTGTGACCTGATGATTCTTCCTGTGACCTGATGATTCTGTGATTTCTTCCTTTGGGGCTTCGTAAAAGACCGGGTCTACGTTCCACCCGTACCCCACGATTTACCAACCTTGACAGGTAGAATTGCACAGGCTGTTGCTTCCATTACTCCGGACTTGCTGCAGACAGTATGGGAAGAATTGCATTTTCGTTTGGATGTGTGCCGTATCACTAAAGGCGCACACATTGAGCACTTACAGGAAAACCTAGGTTAGTTTTCCTTCAATGTCATGTAAGATTTGTTATATTTAGTATAAAATAAACTCCTGTTATATACCATTAAAACTCAAACATTCTTTTACGGACACCCTGTATATCTATTTATGCAATTTAGCTATACATTTGATCTGTATTTGTACACGACAAAACCGTTTAGCGTCTTAGTTTCGTTTACGAGTTAGTTGGCTTATAGTCAGACCGATAGTCAGCAGTTCTGTATATTAACAAAGCCAATTTATTATTATCCCGCATTAATAAAATGAGTAATCTTATAATGAATAATCACACTAGATTTACGTATTAGTAATGATTGCTAAGCTCCTATATTAATACCAAATCCTAAGCCATTTTCATGTAGGAGTTATACTAACTATTATAGGCTTTGTAATATACGTTCCCAATATATTTTTACATTGAATAAATATGATTTTTTTTTAATTTTTATACATGTAACACAAGATTTGAAAAAAAAATTAATCTTGTTTTACTAATTTTGCTTAAGGTAACTTTATGTATTAATCCCTTAACGATGGGATAATTTTCAAGAAAACTGTCATAAAATTGCCGATTTTTTTATCCCTCAAAATTACATAAACATATGTGTATGAACAATCAATATACTTTAATTTTTAATTTTCGTTTGTTTTTTTGCTTGGAATTAAAAAAAAAATTAGTTAATCTTATTAGCGTTTTAGCTGGTGGATTTAAGTTAGTTTTAATCGTATTGGCGCGTTACTACTGAACACCTCAGCTCTGAAATAAAGGGCGTAACCTCACCCCGTCATTTTCACGGTAGCGAAAAGGAAATTTTTAAAATTCATATGATTTTATAAACACAATTTTTTTTAGTATAATGGTTAAACCTTTCAAAGAAAAAAATGCGTTTTTGATAACTTAGTAAAGCATTTTAAAGCCTTTCTAATTAAACTTGTTTGCTGCTAATATTTTGTCTTTTCATTGTTTACATAATTTATAATCCAGCTAAAATTGTTTTTTACAATAATTAACAATACAACAAAAGCTGCAAAAAAAAACACGAAATAAAAGTATGCTGTAATAGTTAAGGGCGAATATGAGTCTCTATAATCCCATATTTTTCGAGATCGAATATATTTTTTAACCGCTTTTACAGCTTCCCCCCCCCCCCCCCATTGGATTAACACAGGTACTCTGGTCTGGAGATCCGCGGTCAATCAGGCTCATTCGCCCTTAATTACAGATTTAAAATTTACCGATACGTTTTTCTTTTACTATTTTCGATAATTTAAAAAAAAAAAGGTAAATAACTAAAAGATATTAGATGATAATTCTTCAAAATAAGCTGATAATAAAGACAGGCCACTTCAAAGGGACGGAAATCCAAAAAGATGGAACTAGGTAATACTCCAGCTGCAGAAACTGCCCCGACTCGGAACTGGATCCAAAACATATTTTCTCTTGTCCAGCCATCCTGGCAAAATGGACAATTCCCATATTTTTTAAAAACTACTAAAAATAAATTTTTTCGATAAAATAAACTACGCTGATTTCAAATATCTAGGTTAAAATGTACACAAAAAATTGTGTTATTAAATACTTAATGTTAAAAGTCGTCAATTTTTAGTTCTTGTTTGAATCGTTCTGCTATTGGCTGAGCGATTGTGACGTACATGTACACTAAGTAGCGTTTGTTTACTCAGTCATTGCGATTTTTCGATTTTCCCATGCTTTTCTACGGTTCATTTTTTGCTTTATAACTTTCTTATCTTTTGCATTAATTTTCTATTCTTGTTTATTTTCTTTTAATATTCATTTAATCATGTTAATTTTTTTAAAATAATTTAAATATATATATATTTTAAGGGGATACGGTACCAATAAAAAACATTATTTTTAGTAATAATAACATAAACTAGTAAATATAGTGTTTTTATATAATGTTTACCCTAAATAAACATTTTCCAGCGATAAAAGATTTTTCAGATTGGGAGATTTTTCACAAAAGTTTTTTTATTTAGCTCCTAAACAATACAATAATCTCCCTGTTGATCTGCAAATTATACCAAATGTCACCGTTTTCAAAAAAAAGCTAAAAATTATCTGTTTTCAGTTGATAATTTAAGTTGATTCAATTTAATTCAATTTTGGGTTCTCTATTGTTTATTTTTAAATAGCACCGACGACTTTGCCAAATTTCATTGTCATATCTACCCTGTATTGTTTTATAAAAAAAATGTCTTGAATTTCTTTTCACTCGTATGGGATTCTAAATCCCCAGAGTGTTTATTTTGTACTTGTTGTTTTATTGATAATAAAATAATAATAATAATAATAATAATAAAAAAACAAATATTTACAAGTAGTTTTTCTTTTTTTAAGTCAAAATTTTGAACTTTTTAAAAGCCTACTCCTCTTTCAATTTTGAGAATAACTCCACCAAACTTTTATAGTTTGTTATTAGAACTATTTGTTTGAGAACTGTTCATGGATTTTAAAATGTGAGCTACAGTAAAAATGTACGGAGTGTCTACTTGCACGGTCACCGTACACGCATTACGCGTACGCCGTACGGGTATAGTAACTGCGCAGGACTGAGCCTTATTAGCAGTTTGAGCTTAGTCCATTACGGACGTCGTAGCTTAGTGGTAGCATAAGCGATTCTTAATCAATATGTCCCGGGTTCAAATCCCCTCTCTCGGCAGAAGTACGAATGTTTTTTTCCAAGCTTTTTTTTTATTTCACCCAGGAAACTCATCGTTTTAAAGTTGTCCTGCATAGTTTACTTGCATTTTTTAAGTTTTCATGAATTATTTAAATTTCTAATTTTTTGAACGCTCATTACAAATGGCTAGAACTGATGGTTTTTTTAGAGAAAAATAATTTTCTCGTTACCCAAATGAGTATTAAGGCTTTCAATGCTTAATTTTTTTAGAGAAAACAAAATTTCGCGGAATATCTTCATAAATGTCGAAATACGTGGGGTAAAAGCTAAAAGTTAAAGTTATTTCTTTCTTGTTTTATCTTTCGAATTGTGTTATTATTTATAAAGTTTTTAATAGTATTTTGTGCCGTTGAAAGATGTTCTAATTCCACAGGTCATTCATAACCAAATTATCGTTTTTACAAAACACAACTTTCCATGTCAGATTAAATATCATAATTTATTCGTAGGATTTTAGTATTACTCTTTTAAATAGGCTGGGTCATACATTAAAATAATATGAATAAAGGTATTACTGTAGAAAGCAAAAAGTCGTTGTTCTGAATTTTCCGAAAATTGAATGGTTTCGTCTGAACGCAAAAAAACGTGACATATTTTGTTTGCGCAACTTTTAACCATCGGAATAAAAGGGAAAAATTTGAAAAAATACTGATTTTCCAAAAATAGTAATAATTAACGTGGAAGTCTGTAAGTAAACATTATTAACAATGTTTTGAGCTATCCCAAGTTGCTACATTTGACATGTTATCCGTAGATAGACTACTTTAAAAAAAAAAAAAACTTAATTTAATTATTGTGCCTTTATGGCTCTGCCTTTTTTTGCCATGTGTTACATGTTAATTTATACTTTTAAGGCTCATAACTTGTACTCTGGCGAATTTTTATTTGGTTTAAAATAAAACACAAAGTGGCAAAATAATCAAAAGTGGCTCCAATTTTTTTTTATATTTTTGCCTTCAAAGAATAGAGATGGGTAACCATAATTCAAAGCAATACCAGGGAAAAAAAGGAGTTATAAATTATGTTCGTTGTCGTCTACCAGACGATACGTTTTCTGACAATTATTTCCAATAAACAATCCGATCACTGTAACAAAGTTTAAACACTCATAAATCTCACGCAGTTTATAAAACATTTCGGTGAATTGATGACGTTCGCATTATAGTTTGCCAATGGAATCAATGAGATATTCCCGCCATATTTTGCAGCTGGCTCATAAATCTTTCGAACTTAACTTTGTATAACATTTTTACGAATTAATGACCTTCGGATAATATTTTTGACTTTTTCCCGCCAAATTAGACTCGAAGCCAAAATAACTAAATGATTGCTTTAGAATCAGTAGGAAAATACATGTCGTCTTGTCTCAAATGTGACGGGTCTGGGTAATTGAATATAATTAAATAGTGCAATTCCGAGTTTCACGGTAAGAATTTTGTTATATTTAACTTTAATTTTTTAAATTTTAGGGTTTTTTTTTAAGTGAAACAATCTCTGTAAACATTATAAAATAATTCTGATGTGTTTGATAATGTCAAATGTGTTGTATTAAATAAAAAGCTATACCAAGATAAACTTTTCTTTATGCATTAAGAATTGAGGGAATGAATTGGAAGACGTTTTTGATTGGATCACGTGTCCGGCTATTTTTATTGTTTTAAAAAATAATATAATTACATAAATTTTGAGCGAAATTTTTACCAATTATTTAGATTCCGATAGCTTTGGCTGTAAAGAAAACCTTTTTAAAGGAAAATTAAAAATAGCTTGTAATTCCGTATTATAAAATATATTCCAAAAGGTGCTTCCCTTTTTCGATTAGGGGCAACTCTGCTTTGACCTATCAGTAGAAAAATATTTAAGAAGAAAGTCAGTTCTAGGGTTTTAATTCTTGGGATAAAGTTAAGTTACCCCATTCGATGGTACTTGAAATATCATTTTACTATAAGGTTTTCTATATACACCGTAAGGATGTAGTTGGAGGCTACTTTGGTTAGGTACTCCCATTAGCCCTTATAAATAAAAAATCCTCACCGGTTTTTTTTAGGGGGGGGGGTAATAATTTTCTAGGGGGGGGGGGTGCGTTGTTAGCTCTGGGGGGGATCGGCACCTCTGCCGCCTATCGCTATATGCAACTGAGAAGTTTTGGTCACGTGTTATGTACATGTACGTCACAGTCGATTCCCCGCGGAACGTACTGATCGCGCGCTTTTTAAAAGCCTAACTTTTAACTCGAATAAAAAAATAACTACGCATCGGAGAGCAAAAATTTTTCGGCACGTATTTTGTCTCACCTATTTACGTCGAATAAAAAAATATAATTAAAATGTGGGAATTGTCCATTGCGGCAAATCACCAACTCGCCCTACGAAGACCTTTATGAGAACCACTGTCTGCAGATCGCTTAAGCCTTGAGTCTATGAGACCTTTGGTCCCATATAATCTTTATCCATGTACACGACATCATCATCATCAAGCTTTTAAATCTGGAAAATTTTAAAATAAATGTTTCTTATATTTTTTTAAAGAAGGTATTATGGTATTAATTTTTGTTTAAAGACATTTTAAATTAAATGCATTTTAAAATTAAATAGACATTAAAAGAATCACTTAGGTTTTAATTGCAGGAACAAGACAACAAATTTTTTTGTTGAAATCATTCATTTAATCAAGAATAAAATAAAATAATGAATAAACTTAGCATTGTACTACGGTAAAGTTTAAAAACAAACTAAATAAAACTTTACCCTGCTAATTGCTTCCATTGGTAATAAATTAGTCTGTAGGGAATTTTATTGAGAACTTTTAAACTAATCCCTACTTAGTCTGCTTACTATTTTTA
Organism: Oedothorax gibbosus; assembly: GCA_019343175.1. NCBI lineage: Eukaryota > Metazoa > Arthropoda > Arachnida > Araneae > Linyphiidae > Oedothorax > Oedothorax gibbosus. The sequence continues at coordinate 43,688 of JAFNEN010000612.1, forward strand.
GAAGAGTAAATATGATCGAATAATTAAAACTTACTATTTTTATTTAAACCAAAAAATATTAAATGCGCATTTAATTTTAAAAATAAAAAAGTATTTTATTTTACCAATATAGTATCTGTACTCAATATGGACACCATAAGAAAAATTAATTTTTTTAACCCTCTTGTTCACGTCATGGTGCTTTAAAACATTTTAAATGTCCGTCGCAGGATTTTGCGGAGGAGGGGGGGAGCAGAGTAAATATCTTCAAAACGTGCATTTTAGAAGAGAGGTCGGTTTTCGGTAGTGTCTCTTCAAAATGCAGTAATGTCACTAATATGAATATTAATGTATTGATAATTAGCTAAATAAAATCCCATTCATCATATATGCTACAAATTTGTGAAGCTAAGGATTCATTTGATGTACTTCCAATGGGTGTCCATATTGAGAATCACGTGTAGTTTTACTAAATCTTATAATAAATATACAATTAAAACATTATCAAGCCATGTATAAAATATTCATCAAATATATGTTTTAACAGCTTTCTAATACACTTCACTTTTTAATATTTAAAGCAATTTTACAATGTATCATAAGCAAATTAACTTTGCAAATAATTAAGATCACAACACCATGAAAATACAAATAACCTTCAAAATGACGATCAGCGCCCTCTTTTCACTTTCTAGGCTAAAATATATTTTTAATTGCTTTTCGTCACCGATATCTAGCACTATCTCTCGATTAAAAAAATAACTTTTAAAGGTATTAGGGGCGTCCATATTGAGAGCACTGTCTATACTGAGTACGAGTACTACATTGGTATGTTGAAGAAAACTATGTTTCATTTTATTTCAGTTCTAATTATTCATTCATTTTATTTCATTCTAAACAGTTGTTTAGCATTCAACTAGAAGCATTGAAAAGAACTTTACATGTACTTTAGAGGATAGATAGCTTGATGCTGGCAACGAACTTAGAAGTTTACAACTTGTTGATTCAGAGTCTGTTCAAGACTATGTTGCAAGAGCAAAAGGCTTAAGTGTCAAGTGTGCTTTACTCGGACTAACGATAACTGATAGAGAGCTGGTGTTCTATACAGTGCGTGGTCTACGAGGCAATTTCAGCAAGATCTGGGAGATGTTGAAGACTCAAAGTGAAAAGACTCTTGAAGAAGTCATGGAGGTGTTACGAGAGGAGGAATTGGAGCTAAATCGGATCCGAAGCAAGAAGGAGCCTACATGATGGATCTGTGCAGCGACGCCTTAAGGATAATGTGATCTGCTGGAACTGTCACAAAAGAGGACATCTGGCGAGACAGTGTTTTCTGAAGAGAAATCCAGAAGGACAGAACAAAGAGGAAAAGGCCAAGAAGCATCCTTTTCGACGCAAGCCAGACTCTAATCCAGCATACGAAGATCGCCGAGAATCTGCTGGAGGTATGTCTGATATTTGGATACTTGATTCAAGTGCTAGTTCGCACATGTCAAACAATATTAAGTGGTTTAGTGACTTTAAAAGTAATTACGGTTTAATTCTTCAAGCTGGTATTGATAGCAACTTGAAATCTGAGGGTATAGGTGTTGTAAAAGCTAAACTTTGTGATGGTCCTGAGGTTAGTATGGAAAATGTATTACTTGTTAATAGCTTAAGAAAATGGTTAAATGGTTATAAGTCTTCAACTAAAACCAGACATGTTAATTTAAAGTTTCATTTTGTGAAAGACTTAATAGAAAGTAATGTTATTAAGTTAAAATATGTGAGTACTGATGAGATGGTTTCTGACTTTATGACGAAAGCTTTGTCAATTTAAAAATTGTCATTTCGTATTAAAGAAGTTAATTTGATTTAGTTTCATAAAAATTGTTTTTGTGTTTTTACATAATTCGCAGGTGGAGATTGTTGTAGAAGATAGCGCGCATTATGTAAATCATGAAGTTTCCGTTCCTCACCGATAGGGTGACCTTTTATAAATATCTTGTTAAACTGTAAGAAAGTGTCATGTTATCTTTTTACTCATGCCTAAATTCATTGACTATCCACAAATCCAACAATTTCAACTGAAGAATTATTATTGTTATTTTTATACTTATTATTATTATTGGTCACCATCATCATCAGCATTATTATTATTTTTAATCATTATAATTATCTTCATCATTATTATTTTTATTTATCACCATCATTATTAATATATTATTATCATCATCGTCATCAACATTATTATTATTATTATTATTTATATTTTTATTTTACAAAAAAACATACCGTATTGTTTTTCTTGTTAAAATTTTGAATGAACATCCTATGCATGACTAATGAGTGTCCTAAATGTTTAACATCGATATCGAGTGAAAGTTGTGTACAATCTTCATTTACCGAATTTAACATAATTTGTAATGGTATGATTGTAACTAAAAAAAATTATTTTCTTTGAGAACAAAGTTATTTGACCGTGAAGGACATTTAGTTATCAAGAAAGTTTATAGATGGCAGCAGTAGTTGAATATTTTACATTTAAATTTAAACCTTTAACAACCATCAAACACCCCGACTACTGAAAAACAGATTTTGACTTTTTAATTTTTATTTAGTGGCAAGTACAACCTTCGGACATAGCTCGAAATTACCGACTACTAAATAATAATGACAGAAGTATGCTAGTCATATTCAGCCTTTTTTTTGCAAAAGAATCAAATAAAACTTATGATTTCTAGGGTAAACTAATACTACTTTAATTGATCTACATTTGTTAAATTACCTTTAAATATTAATAAACTTACCATTGATCTTTAATTAAAAAAATAAAAAATTGTCTTGGGGATTAAAAAGAAGCACAAATAATGATCATTGCAGTTTTCCAGTTTCATTGCAAATACAGTGTGACATTTTTCAGAAAATAAGATTTTTTTAAACTGTTTAATTTGTTTACTTCTTGGAAAACTATTATTTTATTTCTAACCTATTTTACAAGAAATACTAGCAAGAAACCAATGCTCTCTTCTAACACTCCTCGGCGTAACAGTCCGTTAATGGGCAAGGGCTCTGGAGTGCTAGGCATATGTCCCGGTTTGGTGGTCAACCTCACGTGAAACCTCACGTGAGTTTAGTCCTCTAACGCATGCTTGGTCCTCTTTTTTTGACCAACTTAAGGGATGAAGGAATGAGTAGACCTCACCCAATCTGGGACTCGATCCCCGGACCCGTGGCATGGCAATGCGAAGCACTACCACTAAGCCACTTAGCCTATTGGTCTCTAAAATCCTACTTTTTGAAATTATTTATTGAAAATTGAGAAAAAAAATACTCGAACTGATTGCAAAAAGTAGGATTATAGAGACCTGTAAGCTACATTTATCATATAAAAAACAATTTGAATAAATATTCAATACAGCTGGCGAAATGTGGCTTAGAAAATAAGGTTTTTTTTTCCATCGGATTAAGGGGAATGGGCACTTTGGACCGCTGGTCTCCAAACTCAAGTGCCTCAGTGTTAATCCAATGTCTAAAAAACTATTTTCTCTGCCACATTTCTCCGGCTGTATTAAATATTTTTACAAGCGGTTTTTTTAAATAATAAATGTAGATAACTTACAGGTCTCTATCTTCCCACTTTTTGAAAATGCTTCGAATATTTTGTGTAAAATTATTTATTAAAAATTACAAAAAATATTCGAACCAATTTCAAAAAGTGGGAAGGTCGGGACCTGTAAGTCAGCTACATTTATCACATAAAAAATCCGCTTGTAAAAATATTCAATACAGCCGGAGAAATGTGGCATAGAAAATAGTTTTTTCGCCATAGGATTAACACTGATGCACTTTGCTTTGGAGACCCCCGGTCCAGCGCGCCCATTCCCCCTTAACACAAAGGCACATTGGTTTGCATACTCACGGTCACTTGGTCTCATTTGCCCTTAAAGTGTGTATGATAAACCGTGATTTACATGAATTAATACTTACCAAAGAGGGAAATAGATTTTGGACTTTTAATTTAATGTTAATTGCAGATTAAATTTTTGGTTCTACTGAGTTTCAGAGGAATTACAGTAACCGTTTAAGTTAGTTTTAATGACATGACGAAAATAATAACGAAGGCTATAGCAGACTAAATTGTGTGTCTACTGCTTGAATGCAGTTTTATTCTAATTTTTAGTCCGTGCAAGAGCAGGTTTTCATTTGTAAGTTTGAAATAAAAGTATTTTAATAAAAAAGTGTTCATAACAAATTTAATTTAAAAGTATTGTTTTGTTTGAATAAAAAGTATTTTATCCGAAAATAATATTGAAATGGTATTTCTTCAAACAAAACAGTGTTGAATTTATGTATGATAAATTACTTTGATGAAAGAATATAGAAAAATTAGGTTCTCAAAAATACAAATAAAAATTAAGATAAAAAATATTCATAAAAACCAACTTTGGAAATTGGAGCACACACATTCTTAGCCCACGAGTTTCATTAAATTTGGAAAAAGTATTAAAAAAAACAACTATTGTTCTAGTCAATAGAAATACCTTTTTATGTTCATATGTTAGGTTAAAACCTCTGTTCAAAAAGTAAAAGTGTAACCTAATAAATACTCTTACGATACATAAAAAAATAATTAATGTCTCCATATTATAATTAAACATCAACAACTTATTCCATTAAGAAAAAAAACTCATTAAAAAGTCAATTTTTAAATTTAGTCACTTGTTTTTTGAAGGATTCTTTTGATCATTTTGAATTGTTTCTAGTTCTAATAATTGTCTATATGGTTCTGAATAATTATAAGAAACAATTTTAACATCTTTCATGGAATTTAGATTCATTTTCAAAAAGTAGTTTGCTTTAAAAAATGAACATAATTGTTAACTATCAAATTTAGCAAATAATTTTTTATGCAAATAGAGTTTTTTAAAATTACATTTAATTAGTCAGATTACCTAAACAAATAATTTAGTTTAGATGTGAATGAATGAATAAGTTTTGGTCGTATTAGATTATGAAACAAAATTAATTAATATGTGTTTTGTGAAGTTGATTCAATTTAAAATCTGGTTGAAAGGGCTATTTATTTCCGAATGAATATGAAATGTAAGCATTTTCCTTTTTGAAACTAATCTACTACTTATTACTTTTTTTTACCAACTATACTCACGTTATTAAATATAGATGTGGAAAAAACACCAATTTCAAGCTCTTTTCTTTTAGTTTTCCTAACTTTGATTCTGGAACCGTTTAGTACACCAGTGTTAAAATTGAATTACGTACTTCGAAATGGGCTAATTTCTGTAGCAGTGTTTCCATACCCATTGATCTTCTAAACTTTCCTCTTATCATACAGCTCAGTAAAAGTTATTAAAACGTTCATTTAGAATTGAGCTTTTGTTTTAGAAATCAACAAATAATTTCTTTATCGTAACTTGAATATGTAATATATATTATTATTAGCTGCATTGGCTGTTTGGTGATAAGTTTCACCATATTATCGGTATTCATTTGAACCATTTTTTTAGATTTCGTAAACAGAAACCTGAGAAATGGTTTAACAGAATACCGAAAATATGACAAAACATTTCGATACACAGCCGTTGCAGCTACTGTGGACCAGACTATATTTTTGGTGAAACCAAGCTCCAAATTTCTATTTGTGGGCTAAAGAGATCAGACCTTTCAGAAATTCGCGATTCAATTATTCTTAAAAATGCAATTTATTCCACTTTTCTTACTATTTCTTTTCTCAACTGTCCTGAAAGAACTCTTTCTCATCAAATGACCTCCCACTTCGTTCCAACAAGTGTTGTTCTATTTTCCTAATGTTCTCTCAACTTACTAGATTAGCGCTACTCTGATTGCACTTGTTGGTGGATATGCTTAGTACGTGGTCAAGACAACTTTCTTTTTGCTCCTATTAAGCAATGTTTTGAGAGTGTGTTTCCTATTGTTGAGATTGATTAGGCCTTTGCGGATTTTATCTACCTTTGTACCTTTGTTTATATATATATATATATTATATATATATATATATATATATATATATATATATATATATATATATATATATATATATATATATATATATATATATAATATATATATATATATATATATATATATATATATATATATATATATATATATATATATATATATATATATATATATATATATATATATATATATATATAATATATATATATATATATATATATATATATATATATATATATATATATATATATATATATATATATTATATATATATATATATATATATATATATATTATGTAGGTGTATTTTAAAATATGTAAATGTATTTCATCTATACTGCAGAAGAGATGTGATATCAAATAATGTTTGAAGAAACTAAAAATACATTTTTGTCCATATATCAGAAGAAATATCTGCCTGTCTCAGTTAGTAGGCTTACACCATCTCATTTCTTACACAAAGTTTTCCTTTGCAAGTACTTAGAACATTACCTTATGAGATGCATAAAGTTTTATCCAAGAGATATATTACTTTCTAAGAGTTTTACTCATTTTAATATACTGATGACAATATTCGATGTACAATATTAATTTTTGGAATGCTATAATCTACCTTCAGACTGAATTTCATAACGTTTATTCTCAATTCCTCTTCAAGAGATGTAACAGGAAAATTGAAATCTTTAAAATTCTGCTTTCAACTACGTGAGAGTTATCAACGGAAAGTTTAATAACACTGGACAACAACATTTAAAAAAATTTCTGCGACTGAGATAAAAGTACTCAATTCTGAATGATTTTAACGTGCGAAACACGAACGCCAATCCATTTCACCGTATCCTATGTAATAAAAAAGTAGGTTTGTTACAGAATCTGTCACTTAAACCGCTTCACACAACATTTGTGCTCAACAGGAAACAAACGATTTATACACCTCAGAAAGAAATTCGCCAAACAGAGCCTTTAGCTAGTTGTAGTTTTAAACATTTAAACGATAAAATTAATTATTTTCATTAATCTTCTTTCTCAGATTTAATAATTAGACTTTATCGTTTGCTTAATTTGTTTGAAGTTCGAAAAATAATAAGGTAATCTTTTTTAATAAATATCTTTGTGTCGCCACAATTTACCATTTACATTTCTTTCGAAAATTCAGTTATTTATCTTTTGTTAAATTAATTTACAGTTCGAAAAATATATAATTAGTTCAATTGATGCTTTAAAAATAAAAGCGAAACTTTGCATATTTTTTATGCCAAGTTAGAATTCTCTGTGCATCTTTCTTCATACATATATAATAAACCATCAAAAGAACTCTATTGTGATATTACAACAATCCAAACTGAATTATATCGCATAAATAAATATTCTTTCAAAAGTTATTCTTATTTTAAATAGAGTTTCTCGTACGTTTAACGAAATGGCAACTGTGAAAATATTGAATAAAAATGGAATTTGCATGTTATTTCAATGTAGATTAAATTTTTAGTTATTTAAATTTTAAATAAACTTCTAATTTAAATTTTTTAATGAAATTTGGAATGTAGCCTAATCTGATTTTTTGCTTCAAAATGACATATTGCACTTGTCTGTGGGACTTGTGGTTCTTTCTGTGAAAGTGGGTGACAGACAGACGGACAGACGGACGGACTGAACGATTATAATACCTTCCTCTTTTTACGTTATAAACGTAGTGTGGAAGCTAAAAGGAAAAGTTGGCTAAAAATGGATTACACTGGTCAACAGTGAAAATGCGACCGAGATGAAAGTATACAATTCTGAATGATTTCAACTTGCTAAATACAAATAGTATCACCTTAACAAATTTCATTAAAAAATTTAAATTTTAAATAATAATTTTAAATAAATCTAATTATATTAAACTTCTAATTTCTACTACGTTTATAACGTAAAAAGTGGAAGGTATTATAATCGTTCAGTCCGTCCGTCTGTCCGTCTGTCTGTCACCCACTTTCACAGAAAGAACCACAAGTCCCACAGACAAGTGCGATATGTCATTTTGAAGCAAAAAATCAGATGAGGCTACATTCCAAATTTCATTAAAAAATTTAAATTACAAAATTATTTAAAATTTAAATAACTAAATTTTTTATCTACTTTGAAATAACATGCAAATTCCATTTTTATTCATATTTTCACTGTTACCATCCACAAGTCCCACAGACAAGTGGGATACGTCATTTTGCAGCAAAAAATCAGATTAGGCTACATTCCAAATTTCATTAAAAAATTTAAATTAGAAGTTTATTTAAAATTTAAATAACTAAAAATTTAATCTACATTAAAATAACCATAGACATAAAATAGAATGGACTGCGCATTGCTCTGTCAAGCAGCTTCTAAAAGCGTACCAGTCATGAAAATCGCCAAGAGGAGAAAGGTTGCATTGCAACATATGGCAACTTATCGCTATTGTTTCGTTAGCTATGCCAATTGTCGCCAGACCTGAAAACCAGATACGAGTAGGCTGGCAAACCTGAATGGTGACTCACATATGTTCTCAAGTCACGTGGGTTTATAGCATCCAGCTGCATGGCGTTTTTTTTTAATGTTTTTGCAGACGATTTTTTTCCCTTTATTTCTTATTTTTTTCTTCTAGCTTTAATCATAATTGTTTGATTAAATTCGTCCAATGTTAGATTATTCTCAATCATGTAATTTTTTTTAATCGTACAAGATGCCAAATTCTTGTGTAGTTGTTAATTACACAGAGTGGCGTAAAAAAGGATTTGTCGCACTTCACAGGTAAATTTATTTAGTTCTGCATACTTTAAGTAATTGTGTTTTTTATAAACTATACTTTTTATAGAGGGAATTTATTATAAAAGAGCTCTTTTATGCTGAAGAATCATATATTGTTCAAGTAGATCTACGACAAAATAACTATACAAAGAGAATTCGTCGTCCAAACAACTGCGATAAGTTGCCAAAAATAGCAACTTTATTCGCCGAAATAGCAATTCATTTTTGTTCCTTTCCGAAGTTCTTTTTTATACCACTAGATTGTCGGCCTCATATGTTCAAGTCGTTGTGAAAAAACTCGCCAACTGGTCGTGATCACGTGCTGGGGTAAATCTTACCCCAGCACGTGACCCATGAGGGGATCGCCTTAGGTTTGCCAATGCGCAGTCCATTCTATTATATGTCTCTGGAAATAACCTGGAAATAACATGCCAATTCCATTTTTATTCAATATTTTCACTGTTGCCATTTCGTTAAACGTACGAGAAACTTTAGTTAAAATAAAAAAAAATTGAAAAAATATTTATTTATGCGATATAATTCAGTTTGGATTGTTGTTATATCACAATAGAGTTCTTTTGATGGTTTATTATATATGTATGAAGAAAGATTCATAGATAATTCTAACTTGCCATAAAAAATAGGCAAAGTTTCGCTTTTATTTTTAAAGCATCAATTGCACTAATTATATATTTTTCGAACTGTAAATTAATTTAACAAACGATAAATAACTGAATTTTCGAAAGAAATGTAAGTGGTAAATTGTGGCGACACAAAGATATTTATTAAAAAGATTACCTTATTATTTTTCGAACTTCAAACAAATTAAGCAAACGATGAAGTCTAATTATTAAATCTGAGAAAGAAGATTAATGAAAATAAATAATTTTATCGTTTAAATGTTTAAAATTACAACTAGCTAAAGGCTCTATTTGGCGAATTTCTTTCTGAGGTGTATAAATCGTTTGTTTCCTGTTGAGCACAAATGTTGTGTGGAAGCCGTTTAAGTGACATATTCTGTAACAAACCTACTTTTTTTTATTCGTAAGAGCTAATATAAAGTGGAAAAGTAGGTATTTACATATTGGGTATTTCCGTCTGTCCGTCCGTACCCTCCTTTCTTTGTCACATAAATCAAAAACATTTCTATCCGGGTGTGGAATCAAAAAATTTCTTTTTTTTGTTAGAAAGGTATCTTTCTATTATCTTTCAACACATTACTTATTAAATTAGCATTAAAATTTAATTTTAGTCAGTTAAATAGCTGTAGACATATCAACAATAGCATGAGAAACTTTATTTATAATTAGTATTTGAAGCCGAATTAATTTTTGTTCCATTAATCAGTTTATAATGACGTCATAAAATGTGGCACAATGCGTTCCCTTGGTTGTTCATTATTTGTTTACTAAGAAAGCGGCTAGGCATTATATTTTTTTGTAAAGAAGCTTGTACATTTTCATTTACATTTCTTCATTTATTAAAGCAGTTTTAGTGTAATAACATGTTTCGTTGGTGCCAAATAGTTTGAAAAAATTGGGTTATTTTATTCCTTTTAACCCTTTCAGTCCCAATGACAATTTGGCATCATCATTTTAGAAAATTTTTTCTGATCGTCTATAGCCATTTATGATATCAAAAAGCATATTATTCGATTCTTCAAACTTTTTTCTATTAGAAAATATTTTTTATTAATCCTAATAGATGTCTAACGCTGCGTACGATGTCGCCCTTAACGGTTGCGTTGGGTGCCTATTCAGGTGTCGGCTCTTCACTTGACTGTGGTTCTAAAATACGACGCCCGTCGCCAATAGCCCTCGTGTAGCTCTAGTGCGACGATAATTCAAACATAACCTAACCCAATAGATGTCAGCTCTATTATTTTTTTAAATTATGATCCGAAACATGATGATGCCAAATGGCTTCACTGGGACTGACAGGGTTAACATTATTCAAGAATAAGTAGTTTGCGTCATTTATGGGCGTTGGTGACATTTTCGAAAAGCGCCAACTGTCGCCGGAACGGATGCTAGGATTTGACCCAAGTAATTGTTCATAATTATTCTTTACACTTGAAATAAATAAAGAAAACTATAAAAAAAAAACTACTTCCAAAGTTTTGAACCTGATTCTTTTTTTTTTACTGAAGGCGTCATTTAAGAAGTGATTTTTCCGTAATCGAGAACCCAAACGGGTGTAGGAGGGAACTGGATCATATTTCTTCAACTTTATTCAAATTATATTTCAAATTGAATGTATTTGATGTTTACAAATTGTAAGAAATGAAGATTTGGAGGAATATTTTCTGCGTAAATAAGGAATTTGTACTTTATAAAACTTTTCCAACCATACAAAATGATGCATGTCTGTTTCGTTTTCTTTCGTGTTCTTCTTGTTAAAGAAGTAAGTTCGTTATGTATATACGTCCTGGAACGTAAACTTGCTAAGCAGTTTGAAACCTCCTAAAATGTTTGCAAAACTGCTTTCAAATTTTGCACGTTTGGCTGAAACTCCAAATAATGTAAATTACCATTGCTTAGATTTTCAATTTCTAAGTGTGGAAATGACTGATATAATGACTCTTATTATCTAATCATTGAAACAACACTCCGTGTAATATCTTTTTGAGAACATATATGAATTATTCAAAATAAAATAAGGTCGTATTTCGGCAATAATCTTACGTTGGGAGCATTTGATCTGGCAGATATCCTGGTAGTTTTTTGAATTGTTACCCGACTAGTTTAATGTTAAATTTATGTTTAAAGAACCTTTGTAACTTTTATTCATTTGAAACCCCGATAACGTTGCTTATCACACAGAAGTTACAAAAGTGAAAGGAAGTTGCAAATTGCTCTCGACGATGTTTTATTTACTCTGCAACACTCAGCAAAAATAATTACACGTTTCATGTCCTCAAGTATATCACCTATCGATAAAAAGGAGGAATGGTGCGAAATATTTTCAAGATTGACTCAAAAATTCTCCTTCAATACTAAATTACAATTACTGGAACTTGAAGTTAAAAGAAAGACAAATAGCTCGGAATTAACTTTTAACACCAAAAATATTTTTAAAATTTGAAATTTTTCTTACAATGAAATGAAGCATGGATTTTTTTTACAATGAAGAGAACAAAGGTGAGGAAATTTGAGGTTTTTTTTTTGTCAACAGAAGTTTTGGATGACCATCATCGGATTTTATCGAAAATAACGAAAGGTAAAATTGAACTTAAAGGATCAACAGCCATTCAAGCGTAGCGTATTAACCACAAATGACTTTCAAGAGTAGTAGGAAGATAGATGCGTTTTATACTTTGTAAAATGTGCGACTTTTAGTTCTCAGCCAGCCAAAAAAAGCATCCAAATACCATAAATCTTTTTCAGAAATTATAATAAAAATGCAGAAAACTTGAAAAAGTATCAGCTGATGAAACCTTGCCTTTATTTGATGACACTCTATGGTCCCGGTATCAATATGAAATTATTAGAGTCATTCGAAAAGTACATTTTCTTCATATAAAATTAGAAAAAGAGGAAAGAAAATTCTACCCTGAAATCAAGTCCGTTAAATCCAAAGAGTTAAAGGTAAAAGTAAGTGATCAAACTCTTTTAGATCATACAGCCCAAATGAATAATAAGCTGGACATGAAATGATTTCAACAATTTTTCTTATGGTCAACTGAAGTGTCTAAAACTTGTTTCACAATAGGGGTGTAATGGAAGCTCAGCTCAATTCCAATTCAAACAGGAATTCTAATCTACTAATTCTTCAGATTCAAATACATTTGACATTTAAAGTGTACCCCTACAACTGTATTTTTAAGATAATAATGAAAAAAGTATAATCTGGATGAATTGTAGACCAGCATCACATTGTCTGCATTTGTTGCCAGCATTTGTTATCCAATACTTATACAATTTACAGTAGAATCAGCAGAATTTACAAACACAGAGTAGCATACTTAGAAAGTAATACAAATGTGATAATTTTAACCTAATCTTTTTAATTTATGAAAAATAGTGCTGCATACACTTCTAAAAACATATTAAATATTTAATTATGATGTTTTTAGCTCACAAGAATTTTAGCCAGTTTTGTATCTCTTTTGCCCAAAGTCGATAAGTGAGATTGATTCTCATTTTTTTGTAGCTAGCAAATTGACTCTAAATTTTGGTGCAACATGGCACGTTTTTAAAATGCAATTATTCACAAAGCATGTTAATTATTAAAGTTTTTTTATGCTTTTCTGCTACGACATTTTTCCTGGTAGTTACTATAGAGCAGCATACCTCAGAAGTGTGCGAGCTTCTGTCAGCTAGTACTATGTAGGCCATTTTTCATCTAGTACAATACTATTTTTGCATTTAGAACTTCATATATTGTATGTATTTCTACATTTACATACATTACAAAATAATTAAATGTTTTTGATAATAAGTTTAGTTTATAAATGTCGGGGCAAGTTTTTCTAAGAGACGATGTTGAAATTCGTGACCCGTTTGGAGAACCTCTCCGTCGCCATATTTTAACTTTATTTATATTTTGAAGAGTAGAGGTTTAAGTTATTTTATAACCAAATAAGTAGATATGTGTAGAAAGAAACCATCTTGTAGCACTACACTAACTATTAAACAGTAAGTTTAATAATAATACGTTTAATTTAAATTTCAATGTAAGCATGAAAAGTTACTAAAAAAATCACAACAACAGCTCTAACAACAATATGGTAACACCAACTGAACAAAGATTTTTTGTTGATGGTACAACAAGATGCTTTATAAACCAAGTCACTAGTTGACGCCAACTAATGGATAATTTTCAACAAAAGGCCGGGTGGAAAACTTGCCCCATTGAAAAGCTATCTATTGTCTCCCTTAAGTAGGTCAATATTGGGGGACTGGTTGGAGCTATCAACTGGCTGAACCTGGCATTCCCGAAGCGGGAAGTGCGCTCTTCAAAGAAAAATTGTGTGAGCCACGGCCTACTCTACTTATAAGGACAGAGAAGCTCTCCCAGAAACGTGAGTGGTCGGAAAGTTTGACGTGACCGTTCCGAGTACAGAAGATGAAGCAACCTGCTCGGAGCCGTTCAGAACATTAAAAGTGTTAAGTGTAGTTAACAGTGAACGAGTGGTTCCGAACAAGTTTTAAGATCATGTTATTTTAGCTTCGAAACAACGGCCCTCGGAAAAGTGGCGTCAAACTTTCTGTCCACGCAAGTCTGAGAGAACTTCTCTGGCCTTTGGGACTGGGGAGCCCAGTCGGTTAGGCACTCGCCTAGCATGCGAAAGGTCCCAGGATCGGGTCCGGGCATCGCCAAAAACACTGCCGACCTATAAACGGCCCGTGCAGCGTGCAGCCAAAAATGTCCGACGAATAATACCTCGTGTAAGGGAGTCCACGTTAAATATCCTTCAAAGTCCTAACGCTGCGTACGATGTCGCCCTTAACGGTTGCGTTGGGTGCCTCTCAGGTGTCGGCTCGTCACTTGACTGTGGTTCTAAACTACGACGCCCGTCGCCAATAGCCTCGTGTAGCTCTAGTGCGACGATAATTCAAACCTTACCTAACTTATCTGGCCTTGTAAGTTGAGTGGGCCGTGGGTAATCTAGTGATAAGTTTAGCTGTGGCTGGAGCTAGAACGGGAAGTGTGCTAATGAAATAAAAATTGGTTGAGCGTGTCTTTCTATCATGTAGAAAGAGGGCGCTGCCGTCTCCGATCAACGCTGGCACTGAGGTGTGCTGCCCCTGCACATTCACACAACGGAACACATGGCCAAGTGGACCAAGTGGGTTTGATCGCAGCCCATTACCGCTAATAGTCTGCGCACTGTACCGGGTGCGGGTTCGATTTTTCGCCTTCGCTCTGAGTGTACTTTCTTTCTCTGTGTCAGTAAAAATTATGTCTGTGTATATGTTACTTGACGAAGGGTTATAAGCGGGTCTCTGATAAAGCACACAAACCGGAAAATATATTGCCATCTACCTACTTACCTACTGGAACACATAGACCGATGCTTATGGGGAAACTGAGACAAATGAAAAATTTCGAATTTTAAAATTCATTTTTGTAAAAATACGTCACATTGTGCCTCTTGCCTTGAAGACTCAATGTGCCCCTGGAGACACTTTGAAATTATTTTAAGGTTGGCTCATGTGACAATTTATAGTTCAACCATGAATCATTAATGGAAGTATGTATGCATACAATCAAAATGTTCATATGTCTATGTTTGTAAATGTAAACATGTAATTGTAATAATAAAGCAGAAATATACGTTTATCTGTAAAAAGTTTGTTTGCTATAGCAATGTCTTAGTAAATTTACGGGTTTTTGGCCGTCAGCAAAAGTAACAGTCAAATACCTAAAAATTCTCCTTTTTTTCTTCCGTTTCCCATAAAGTTATGTTACATTCCGCAAATAACTGAACGTTAATTTACAACCAGTAACCGAAAAATAATATTGCACCCCTTGAGTAGGGTTCTTCCCAGGATAGATTCGTGTATAAGATGGCTGGGTTTAGAAACTGGTAGTATCTCGATGAGAGAGGCGTTCAAACAACTCAGCCATTAACCTCTTCCACTTGTTGTAGATAAAATGTATTTTTCTTCATTTTTAGCGATACCACGTGACATTTAGTAGCCAATCAGATCGGGGCTAAAATGTTGCGTTTTTTCTGTACGGGCAATGTACCACTTCCAACTTCAATAACAAGGCCATAGAAGCTCTCTCAAACATGACGAAAATTTTGACGTCACTGTTCCCAATGCCGAAGATCGAGAAACTAGTTCGGACGCATTCGGAACCCTAAAAATGTGATCAGCCGTGAACGAGTGTTTCCGAACAGGTTTCGAGACAGGTTGTCTTCATCTTCGGAACAAAGTCACTCGTAACTATGATGTCAAAATTTCCATCCCCGAGCTTGTTTGGGAAAGCTTCTTCGGCCTTAGTAGTTGAGTAGGCCGTGAATGTACCCGTAATTTTGGTAGCTTTGTAAAGATCTGCAGTAAACTCTGAGAAATAATGGTTTACATATCTTATCGCTCGTGTTGACAGTAATATTAAACGGGCAATGTTACATAAATTAAAGATTTATTTACAGTGTAATAAGGCTTTAAAACACCAATTTTGGTAACTTTTTTTAAACATCTGCTTTTCTCAGTTAAATAATTAATTTCCAGTTACCAATATGCCAGCCGCGCACTATTCATTAAATTTAGAGAAAAAAATATTATGTTTCATAATTATATGGAGTAAATAGCATTTTTTCAACTTTAGTGAGCAATTGAAGAAAAGTAGTGGATGATAATAATTGTTTGCACTTTCATGATGAGTCTCCTATTACTATCGAATTATTATGCGATTTAATAATTATGGGAAAAAATATCCAGACTTTTTTTATATTTTTCTAAGTTTTGAACTCATTTATAACCAGATAAGCTCAGTAAAGAAAATTTACAAAAAAACTCAATAAAGGGATATACTAAGAGCATTTTCCAAAAGTGAGTAATTAAATATATTTTAAAATAAGTTTTTTTTATAATTAACCACACATTAAAAAAATCTTCAATTTCAGTCAATGTTAATAACCTTAATTAAATAATCTTTCTAAAAAATTCCATTTTAATAAAAAGCTGATAAATTCTTATCAAAAAAGCTGTTCCAAAATACGGTCTGTCATTATATTCTCATGTTTCTTAATAGTCATCCTAATGGACAAGAACAGAAACGTAGTTTTTGTTGCAACGACGAGAAGATTATTAAAAATCAAATGAAGAGCTTAGTGGAAGAACGTGCTAAGTGACAAAAAGGTGAAAGCGAGAAAATTAACTTTTTCGTTTGCACTTAGTTTTGTTTTTTTGTTTGCACTTAGTTTTGTTTTTTGTTTGCACTTAGATAAGTCAAAAACGGCACTTACAAAAGGTAAAAATATACTTAACTTGATGTTTATGAAAAGGGGGAACCTTGTTATCTTTAAAGGAAGGAATAATATGCTTATTGACACAAAAATCTAAATTTTTAAAAATATGTCACTTAGCACGTTCTTCCACTAAGCTCTTCAAATATTTAGGTTATTGTAATTCAAGGAATAAGTTTTTTTTTATCAAGCCTTTATTTTAATTGAATATTGCTAATTATGGTTTTTTGTTCTTAAAATGCTACAGCATAAGTGAGATCATTTATTTCTGTAGAATACAGCATTAAAATTGCTAATAAATTCATGCGCTGTTGATATAGTCATGTTTTTTTAACTATTTATTATATGACGGATCTAGTTGCAAAACTCACATTCTCCAAAGTGTAACTATGATATTGGGTCTGCCCATAAATTGGAGACTTTTGACGATCATAAATTCAATTAGACTAAATCGTTAATGAACCTATATACTCTATCTTAGTTATATTTCGGAGAATGTGTTTCGAATTCCTTCATTTATACTAGTTACATTTATCCGCTTCGCTAGGTCTTCTTAAATCGCCAAACACAGGCATTAGTTGTTGTTTTTAAGTTGGCAGGCATTTGTTGTTTACAAGCCAGTATTGTCTATTTCTATTATTTTTCTTTCGCAAATTAATTTAATATTTTTTATCGTTTGCTTAATTTATTTACGCTTCAAAGAATAATTATGTAAAAGTGCCCGAGTCAAATCCTATCATCCGCTCCGGCAATTTTTGGCGTGTTGGAAAATGTCGCGAGGGTGAATTCTCTGAAAAATAACCATTAATTGCGAAAAATCTCAAAAAAAATGGACGAAAGTTTTTGAAACTTAGGATTTGAGTTACACTTACATTCTACATTGAAACTATAACATAGGTCTAGATCATACAATTATTTATCTCATTAAAATTATACTTTGAATGTTTGGCTTTCCAAGGACATGACTACCTTGCCACGGACATGATGAATTATAGGTATTCAAGTGCATTGAACATATTTATGATTAAGAAAGATATGTATAATATGTAAAGCTTATTTGTATGAAACCCAAAGAAAAAATATTCGAAAATGTTATTGTGTAGATGGGTCAATAGCGAAAGAGCGAATCATTTCTATACTGGAATTCCTAATGCGATCCCTCTTTCTTTCTATGCTTATGGCTGTTACTGTTAACTTTTTGATTTTCCCATCTCAAAAAATATCTGCAGAAAAAAAAACTTCAGTACACGTTTATTTCACTTGAATGCACTTTTAAACATTAGTCCAGACACTCCAAAGGGATTTACCATACAAACGCTCCGGTATCGCTAATTTTTTTACATGTTGTTGTGACCCCTAGGTAGTAATAAATGTGAGTTTTCGTCATCCACGCTCTATTGCTTTTTCCGTCATCTTGAACAAACGTTCGAAATTTTACCCATTTTCCAGTTTTTGCCCTATAACTTTTTCCTAAGCATTTTTGAATGAAATTTTGTGACGTACATAGTTGTGGAAAATTTTCTTCAAAATACGTACAAAAAGTTTTTTTGTACGACAAATAGCTAAAGAGCTACGAAGCAGCAAAAAGGGTGTAAAATTGACTGTTTCGAATTTTTTTTTACATTCTCATGTCTTTCTATCACCGTAACTCACATAAGACTTCGTTTTAGCAATGAACAATGACTTTACAAGTCATAGGAAATTTAATCTTCTATAAAATACACTTATCAAAAACAAGTTTCTTATGGATTCTAAGAAGAAAGTTAAATTTACAGAAACAAAAAAAAAAAAACTTTTTTCACCCAACGATACATTGTTTTATTTTTTAACCTATAGCTTTTCCCCAGTGTATTTTGTCAGTGTTTTTATGAATACAAAACTTGTAGAAAATATTTTTCATCAAAATGGTTCGTTTGTGTGTTCCATGCGATCAAATGTAACGGAGCTACGTAGTACGATAAAAAGATAGCTATAATATCATAGGTGTACCAATTTTTTTTTCAGTTTCAAAGACATAAAATACGTACGCTATACGTAGAGGGAATTGACATTTCTTAGAAGTAATCATCAGATCTAGAATAGTTATCGCCTTTACTGACATGAGACATTGTAGCAATATCTTTATTTCTTACCAATTATAAACATCAATTAAATTCGGAAACAAAAAGTCAAGATTTAAAATCAATAAATAAAATAAAATAATGATATTCAAATAGCAATCCTACAAATTAAACTAACGTGCTTTTACGTGTTTGTGCTTAATTTTCTTTCACGCTGAAACGCGCTGAAATTTCTTCTAAATTGAAATAAAAAGAATCTTACAATGCTATTCCTATGGAGAAATCCGCTCAAGTTTTGCTTTGTTACACCTGTTTGGGTTCGAATTTCGAAAAATCGTTTCTTAAATGACGCCTACGGCATAAGAAAAATATTTTCCTAGAATTTGGTAACTCTACCTCTAGTAGTTTTGGCTGGGCGTTGATACGTGAGTGAGTCAGTGAGCCATGACTTTGCCTTTTATGTATATAGAAGATAAAAATTGTATCAATATTTTCCCAAAATGTTCCTTTCTTTAATTCTCTAATTTAAAAAGTGAATTCATATTTTATAAGTTAGATATAAACTGCCTTACTCATATAATTGAGGGTTGAGACACACCATGACATGTCACGCTCTGTGGACTAAAAAAACTAGAATAAAAAAGGAAATCTGGTATAATTCTTTCTGTTCTTTACTCTAAAAACTGTATTTTCATTTTTTATCTAAGTTACTTTGCTTTTAAAAGCCTATAATACTTTTAAAACTGGAAGGGACAAGAATAGTTCGTTTTCAGAGTATTCAGCCGCAAACGCCAAAATGGATATATCTTCTTTTTCTTAAATAAGTATCAGCATAATTTTAAAAAGACGATATTTTGAAATATTTAGTAACAACAAAACATGAAACAAATCCAAACTGCATCAATAAATTAGATTATTATGCACTAATAAACGAAGTTCTAAAAGAACTAAAATAGCCTACTTTTATGTTATTCAAATACTTACTGAAATTCTTATAGGAAAACAAGTAAGTTTGTAACGGTAAAAGTCACTTAGAGCCACATCTACACAATATTTATACACCTTAGAAAAATAATCGCAAAACGCAATATTCATTAATCTTTTAAAGGCCAAAATTGGCGATTTTCATTAATTTTCTTTCTCAAATTAAAATAATATTCTTTATTATCTTAATTTATTTGAAGATCAAATAATTGTTACGTAAAATTGCTGTGGTCAAATCCTAGCATTAGTTAGCATCCGACTTTTGTCGCTCTTTGAAAATGACACCAATGTCTTAAATGATACGAACTTCTTATTCTTAAGAATAGGGTTAATTCGTGTGAAAAAAGGCACATTTTTATGAATTTTTTTCGACGAAACAGTTGAAATCTATTTATTTAAACTAATAGTACATTAAAGTGTGACATTCGAAGAATATTCTGTCCAATTTTCACGAAGAAATATTAAAAAATACGGTGATGGCGGCAATTTTTGTCAAGCGTCTCGGAAAAAAATTGAATTGCGGTGCCAATCATAACTCCGTGCTGGATCATCTGAAATAAAAAAATTAAAGTTATTTCGTTAGATAAGGACTTTCCCCAGGTAACGCGGGGGGGGGGGGGGGGGGATTTTTCTAAATTTAATATTTTCAATTTTTGGGAACACTTAAGGGGAAAAACGCGATTATGAGCTAAAAAAAAATCGGTTAATTTGTGGTTATAAAATGAAAAATATAAACAAATTTGAAAAACACTCTAGAGCATTACCTCGTAAATTATTTACAGAAATAGTGTCCAATATTTCAAAAGTATCGGTGCAGTAGTTTTGAAGTTATGATGGGCTGGGCACCGCGCAATTCAACTTTTTTCCGAGACGCTTGACAAATTACTGCTATCGTCGTATTTTTTAATATTTCTTCGTAAAAATTAGACGCAATATTCTTCGAATGTCACACTTTAATGTACAATTGGTTTAAATAAATAGATTTTAACCGTTTTGTCAAAAAAACCATAAAAATTGGCCTTATTTCACAGGAATTAACCCTACCCTTAAATAAGTATCAATATAAAAATCTGTAAAAAAGCCCAATATTTTCCTAATATTTGGTAATAACAAAACACGAAACTACTCCAAATCGGTATAATTATGGAAGGAATGTAATTTAAAACTAACCAGAATTTTATGCAAAGAAATGAAACACCTTTTCTCATTCTTGGCCAGGGATTAAGTGTCGATCACACCAGTCTCCTTATTGATGCGCAGTCTCCCGTCCGCCTGTCACTCACAAATGACAAGTTCACCATCTTGGCCACATTGTGCTACATTTATGACGTCATTCCAAGCTGAATCATGTAACTTCATGGGACTTCCTTTTCGTCACTTGTTGTCGGCGCAGGGCACGTGCCAAGAGTGGCCAATATCGCACAGTGCTGTGCTGGGGCAGTGGACTTTTGCCAACGAAGCAACAGATAGGACTACCCCCTTTACAGTTGAATTTACGATGTTTGATAAATGCAATTAATGGGATTAAGTGTCGATCACACCAGTCTCCTTATTGATGCGCAGTCTCCCGTCCGCCTGTCACTCACAAATGACAAGTTCACCATCTTGGCCACATTATGCTACATTTAAGACGTCATTCCAAGCTGAATCATGTAACAAAAATAAATATTCCTTCAAATATTAATTTTCAGTAAATAATTTTTCTCATAATTTCAGTGATTTAAATGACTAAAAATTAAATTTCCATGCCAATTCAACGGATAGTTTGTCGACAGTTAGGTAGACAGTTATCCGTCCAGACATACAGATAGATAGACAAAAAGTATAAGTATTATTATATACTACAATAAAAGTAGATATACCTTTCTAACAAAAGAAGAATTTTTAAGATCTGACGTATAGAACCGATATTGGAAGAATGGTACAGACCGACATATTCAGCATGTCAATACCTACTATTTCATTTTTAAAAAAACTATTTGGAATCAAAAATAAGGAAAGTAGTCTAAAGAAAAACCTTTTTCCTGAAAATAAGACCATTCTTTTCACGGACTAAGAAAATGATCCTCAAATTGTTTTCAAATGATTATTTAAAATTTAGTCTTGTGTTAGATAACTCTTCTATTGTTTTTATTCTTAATAAAATTTAAGCTAATTGAATAATAATTATAAAATAATGTTGTATCAAGTCAAAACCTCAATTTGGTTTCAAAAAAGCACATTTGATCATTAGGCGAAATTATTTGGTGATTTTGATTAGCGTGGCAACATATTTGGAGAGAACGCAAATATCGCCACAAAAGACCATTGCAGCTCAATAGAGTGATGTTCTCCGAACGAAGAACTAACTAATAAAACATTAGAAATCTTCGTTACAACTTACAACCTACAGTAGCCTAAACTCGTACAACATAACCCAAAAAAACCAAACTCCTAAACATTTAAATTCGTTGTCAAAAACTCATTGTATTACGCCCTCATTTTTATTTCTGCCGTGAAAATTGACCAGAAATATCACAAACTAGTAATAAATTTTGTCAAAAAATATTCTTTAAACTATTCAATAATTTTTTTTTATCTAGACATCACTCACTCCATTTTTTAACAGTTTATATGTCCCCCAAATGTATAAAAATACAGTTTGGAAAGAAATCACATATTAATTACATTAAAGAAAAATAAATATTGCTTTTCAAAAATATTTCTTTTAAAATTACCTACAAAATGGTTTTTTACTGGAAGACTATACAGTAAAAAGAAAAAAAAAAGAATTTTTTAATATCAAAAGTTTTGAGAATTTATATTATGAGAGGCGTAACCTTATATAAAAGAGTAGTAATTTTGTTTTCCCTTACGAAATCGCATTTTAGACAACGGCAACAAAAAAAACTTTCAACCAATGCAATTTAATGCAATAGCATTCAATTAAATGGATTTTTTTGTTTGAAATTGTGATATCACACTATCACCATTAAATTTGCAACAGTTATTTGTACGAGACCAGAAATATGTTTTAAAAATTTATGATAACAATAAAAAAAATCACTGATTTGAGTCTCCCTGGAAACCAAACACAACGATTCAAATGTTAAGTGTATAATATTGACATAAAAAGAATCGGAGCATTAAAACAAGACAACGCAGAACTTTTTAAAGCTGCAGAATAACTTTTCCATTTCGTAATTTCTTTCGTAAAAAATTTTGCTTATAATTTTATATCTTTCTTGTATATCTAAAATATAGATACATGGGAAAGATATCAAATTACACAGAGTGGAGGGTAGATAGCTCAGACAAACAAACAGACACAAAGCGACAGTCAAACATCAATAGTGTAGACTGTAGGTATATATTTAAATATTATATTATACATATTTAATATATGATACAGATTACAATATTATACATATTTATACGTAATATACACAAAAAATTATTTATAATTCAATATAATATTCTTTTTAATGTCGTAATGTGAAATTATTTTAATGTTTTGGAAACACATGCTTCTGAATGTCTCAGACATATATGCATTCAAATATGTTAAGCGCATCTACAACATTTTTGAAACTTTTTTTCAACTTCAAAAACTGCATTGATAGTTGTCATTGAAATCAAGTGAAACGTTGATACATGTTAAGTAATATAAGGCAAATAATACTTTGATAGACTATATGGAGGGACGCAGTACTTTACAGATGCAGATATTTTGTCTCATCATTTGTGAATAGAGCTTAAAAAGTAAGTTGAAGTTGTTCTGAAGTGTCCATAACTGATTTAAAAAAAAACGGAAATGCAGAGGAGAGTTAATGGAGTTGCTTGTTCTGAATAATTCTCTGATTTTCATTGACGTTTAGGCAGTTATTTAACTTACTAGCATTAATGTTCCAAACTTATCCCAACAACAATCTAACTTAAATGGAAGAATATCCTTCACAGGTTTTCACAACTAAACATTTACCCCGTAAAGAAAGATGCAAGTTTTTACTTAATATCAAACTTTACTTTCTGGGTTATTACTTCTATTTACGGTAGATTCTCCACCAGAAGACCGCATTTGAGTAATACTTTGCTGGGCTGCCTGGTTCTCGCTATGTGTGCTTCGCATCGACACCAGGGCTGTACCCGCTTTGGCAATGACCCAGCTCATCTGAACCAGTTCCCTTCGGATGTTACTGTTCAACCAACCGTATAGTATAGGATTTGTCACCGAAGAGGACATGGCCACCATATGGCAGACAGCAAACAACAAATATAGGACAGTGGGGCTCATTAGATGTGGGTAGAACTCGGCAAGTAGGTTGAGGCCGTTCCATGGAAGCCAACTGACCGTGAAGACGACGGAAATGTTGAGGAGGACCATAGTGGCTCTCGTGTTTCGCCTCAGATCTCTTTTGAGTCTTTCATGGTTGATGCAAGGAGATGCTGTTTCATTTTGATGACTTCCGGAATCTTGGCATATGTCCACTTTGACGATCTTATTGTTAAGATGGGTCCGAATGTAGGCGTGAGTGACCAACAAGGTCAAGGATGGCACGACAAACTGGATGACAAGGATAATGATCGTGTAGACGCCCTTAAATGAAGGGGACGGCCACAACTCGACGCATTTGTGGTACATGTGGTATCCAGGCAGACCCACGGGTACAGTTCCTTGAAAAATACAGATGGGCGTCGACAAAAGAAATGCCGTGACCCAAATAAAAGACGCGTTGACCAACATGTCTCTTTTGCCTGTCTTTGGGTACTGGGGATTGAAGCGAACAATGGTGTTGTATCGGTCCACAGCGATAGACAGGACGGTGCCTGCAGACACGAAAATAGTTGATGCCTGTACGAAGGGGACCATTTTGCAGAGTAAGTCGCCCAGGAACCAGTTCCTGCGGATGATGACCAGGAGTGTGAATGGCATGCAGAAGACGCAGAGGATGATGTCGGAGATGTTGAGGTTCACAACCAGTACGTTTCGAGAACACCTGGAAGTAAAAAATATATACTTTTAAAAAGTTAAGCAAACTTTTAAAAAACTTTCTATAGCAGAGACGTCCATTGAAAGAGTGTGCTGGCGATATTGTTTACGAAAACGCAAAAAAAGTAGCCAACCAATAGATTTAACTTTTGGTTTAGTTGAATTACTTGTACAAGATCAAAACACATGCGTATTGACGTAGGGATGTAATCTTTTTAGTTGGGTTTGGTGAAAATAACGTCTCGCTAGTATTACTCATGGCTTTCGGCAGCTAAACTTGTAATTTGAAATCTTTGTTTTCAAAAAATATTAAATTTTATTGGTAATTTTGTGTTGGTTTTCAATATTAAGTAAAATTTTAGTGCGTTTCTTTAATATAAACATAATTTTTAAAAAATACTAGATCAGTGTCCAAAATACCTTGGGAAATTCTCTGCAAAGTGTTAATTCAACCAAAATAAATTATGAAAAACACATCCCTACTAAATACGCCCAAGTGTCGGCCTAGTTCCAATTTCCATTCACAACCAAAAGTGGGCTTAATTATTTGGCTACGTTTTTTGGTCTATTAACCCATATAACCAGCACGCACTCTTTCAATAAAAACCCCTATTCTTCAGTAACTATATTTAAAAAGGAGTTGCATCTTTTAACTTATATTAGAATTTATATACTTTCAATTTTCGTACTTCCAGTAGGTCTTAAGAATCCACCGTCGGTGCTCCTCGCTCAAATTTCCAGCCATGGTTTACACTATAAACAAAGTATAAATTTTCAACCAGCACAAATCTTTTTATAGGATATTTGGCAGGTGACGGGTTTCGAAGTTACGTCCTCTGGTGACATCTGCATATTTCTAGAGCATCAAAAATATTAACGGGGCCGGGATAGCCTGGTCGGTAAGGTCTAATAAACCGAAGATATCTCGAAACTAAACCACTCGAAGTCTACGAATTTCTACTCTTTGGATAAGACACGCTGTAGTACGACTTTATTTTAGCCGACCAACAAAACTAAGCACGACTATGTCAAATACCTGTTCTAAATAACCCAAAGTTCTTACCAATGGTACAACATTAACTGTTAGGCTACTTTTGGGCCACCTTGTATATCTAGTAGTTTGGATAACTGATTGACACACAAAACGAAGACTAACTTAATGACAAGTACATAATGTTTTTTATTCAGAAAAAGTTAAAGAATCTTTGGTTTTGGAAATTAGTTTAGTTTTCTAAATAACTACTCGATCGCTTAATTTGTGCACTAATCTTACTATCTTCTATAATGTAATTGTCTTTATTTTCTTTAAAACATGATTCTTTAAACATCATTCTTTCGTTACAATAAGAAACTTTTTCTTATAAAGTAGTTTCTCTTGTACCCTATAAAGAAATACAATAATGAAGCTCCTTAGAGCTAATTTTATCTTATAGGGAAGGGATAATGTTGTTTTGTTTATAAAAACTTATTTAATATACATTTATTGATATTACTTAACAATTTAATATTTCCGTATCTAGTTATGTTTCTTGGTTCTGCTTAATTATCTACCAGTTAAAACTTCATATCTATTATCTTTAAACTTATCAATAAATAACTGCAATTTTTTTCTGAACTCAACTTACCTAATTTTAGAGTTAGCCAACACCACAATGCACACCAGCAAATTGCAAAACAGCCCCATTGCCATCAGGAGAGCATAGCATATGACAATGGCTCTCTCTGTGGCTCTTCCAAATATTTTATCGTTGGCATAATGTTCCTCCAGCACATCCAAGGCCTGAGAAAAGCTGAAGTTGAATGAAAAGTTGAAGTTCATGTCCGTGAAATTGACTGGGTATTGAAAAGCAGGCATCATGTACTAGTATGTTAAACTAGTTCTTGTGAGTACTTGAGTTTTGAGACTTGAAGCAAGCATGTCCAAATTTCTGAAACAAAAAAAAATAGAAATCATTTAACATGATGCGACTAGACTAGCCATTAAATAATGTAGTGTTAAAATGTGGTTATTAAAGGTCACATCATACGAACGAAAATTCTCCAACCCAACCCTCAATTCAACCATATCTTCAACGCAAATCTCAAAAGTTGGATGTAATCTGCCATCTGCTATAAAATTAGGAGTTGAAAAACGAATCTTCAACGTCGTCAACCTCACACGACCTGGTTAATCCGACCAAGTATTTGAACCAATGGATGTATAGATTACTGCTTTCGTCACAGCGAAGATATACTATACGTCATTATAAATATATCTGCTCTTATGCTGCATTGATGAACAAACATAAAATTGCTCCAAACATGAAAATAAATTTATATTTATGACTGCTCGAAAATAGAATATGCGAGCAAAAGTTCTTTCAACGCTGGCAACCCTATGTCCAACTTCGAGAAGTCAAAATTGAGATAAAAGTTGAAGATTGAGTTGCGTTGAGGGTTGGGTTGTCTGAATGAGCGTCCCCGTGATATTCCATTTAGAGGGTTGATTGAGTCGAACAGCTCCACTTATAAAATCTGTTCAAACTAAAATTATTATTGAATTTCAACGGGCTTCTTTTTTGGTTAGATCAAGCATTTTGAAGACTCAGCACATTCCGCAGAACTCAGACATTTTTGTGCCATCATCTAGGCGGCCCTCGCTACCTATTTGGACGCTAAGATTACAATTTGACTTTGAGCTCTCTGTAGATGTTAAAGTAAACCGGTATTTAAATTTTACCTAGAGATCTCAAGCCAGTTGGATATTTTAGATACCATCATGACATTTTAGATGCCATCATGACATTTTAGATGCCATCATGACATTTTGGATGCCATCATTAGATGCCATCATGGCCTGAGACATTTTTGTGGCATCATCTAGGCGGCCCTCGCTACCTATTTGGACGCTAATATTACAATGACTTTGAGCTCAATGACTTAGATGTTAAAGTAAACCGATATTTAAATTTTACCGAGAGATCTCAAGCCAGATGGAAATTTTAGATGCCACGTAATCATATGACATACGTGTAGACGATTTTCCCACCTTGAAAATTTACCAACCCAGCCGAGGCCCGAACCCGCAACTTTGGATTTTTGATGCGGGCACGTAATACAGGGTAGCGAAAATAAAAGCTGCCCCGGCTTAGAAGTAGAGATAGCACAGTAAATGCTGCCAAGTCAAAAACCAATGCAAAAACAGGTTTGTTAAGTGAAGCCACTGATCATTTCAATATTAAGCCCAAACAGACGCTTGGCGAATTTAATTGTTGATAACTATGCTATCTTCACATATGCAGTGATCTGATCAACGCAAACTTCACAGCTCGCACTCTCACTAAGATCTGAAGTCGTTCGTATGCAGCTCAAGTCTAGTAACAACCAAATCAATGAAAAAATAGGTTTGCCAAGTGCAGTCATTGAAACCTAGAATAATTTTTGAATTCGACTGGGAGACTTTGAGGCGGTTTCAATAGTTTTTCTCGCCAAGCATTTCCTTGCATTCGTATCTCTATGCCGGGGCCACTTTTATTTGCGCCACCCTGCACCTCACAAAGCCATTGAACCAGCTCTCTAAGATTATTATGTAAAAAAAAACCTTTGTATCATACAGAACCATAATCAACCGTAAGTATTTCAACTTATAGGCAAGATAAATCTGGAGTGGATAAGATGTAATATCAATTTAACGGAATATATAGCACATACATTTATACAAAACCTCTGAAAACAAAAGTACTCCAACTCTCCAAATTAATTGTTTATTAATCTTAACCTTTATTTAATTACATAGTTTACTAATTAATTACATTACCTTTTGGTTGAAAATTATTATTTAAGAATCTGGCATTGTATAGAATGTTAAGTCCTTAAATGGTACAGAATCTCTTATACAAAACATAAAATATCTAAATGATTAAAGTTAATGCATTATTCAAGAGCCGTTAATCCAATTTTAATCCAATTTTCTTAAAATCTTATGTCTTGTCTTTTAACTTTTTCTACGTTTATAACTTATTTCTACGTTCTATTTATCGAAATTCTATTTATACCAATGGCAATTAAACTATTGCCATTGGTATGAAAACGTAGTAACTAGAATTTTGTTTAATACTATTCCTTAAAAACAACCCAATATTGCAAATAGTTAATTTTAGATTAAACCAAACTGTGGTAAATTGCAGCAAGGGGATTGCATTATAAATATTTTTGCAGAATTTTGTTGTTTTATTAAAATACATGTGTTTTGTCTTTTTGTGAGGGTACTTTAGGGGCTAAGCCACCTCTCTTTGAGGCATTTTGTACCAACCCCAAATCTCTGTAGCGATGCGGCGGTAGGAGCCACACTCTACATTGAGCCGAAAAGTCCATTGCTTCCTCATGCGGTACGGAGGGAAGCACCACTACCACGCATCTTCCGTTCAAGTCCACTTTGTGAGTTCCTCGTTCGAGCCAGGGTCCGGGTGGCCTAGTGTAGATAGCTGCCTATGCTAACAGTCTGCGCACTGTACCGGGTGCGGGTTCGATTCCCGCCTTCGTCCTGGGTGTAATTTCTCTCTCTGTGTCAGTAAAAATTCCGTCTGTGTCTGTCTTACTTGACGAAGGTTTATAATCGGGTCTCTGATCAAGCACACAACGCTTAAAATACATGTATGGGCAGTTCTGTTCAGTTCAGTTCGTTCGAGCCTACTACACGTGTTCCTTGTTCGACAGCGAGTTGCACTACTACCACGCTTTTCTCTGTTGGGTTTACTACTCAGGTTCCTTGGTTCGAAAGCAACGCGATAGAGGGCAGCAAAAGACAAAAATGAAAAATACATTTGAGACAAAATTTTCAAATGTATTACAGATGTGTAGAAACGCTTCTATGGATCGGCCTTTTTAATTTTTCACACAATAAAAATACATTCTTTTTAATTCTATTTTATAAAACTATACTATTCTTATGCATGTCTTTTAATATCTTAGATTTTTAAAAACCAAATGAACAAATAAAAATTCGGTTCATTTCAGATTCTTTAAATTTCTTTCTTTTCTTTCAATTTCATATTCAAGTAAACCACTGCTGTTTCAATTTTTTAGATTTGCCTTTAAAAGTTAAACATTCTTTTTCAACCAGAAAGGAAACACATTTTGGTAATGGGGCTTTTTCAGAGGTGTAACTCTTCTGTTATCATTTATGAACTTCCTTTGATTTCATTGGTTGTTTCGATTTCCCTCTCAAAAGATGCAGTTTTTTTTCCTACTATTTTAGAGTTCTATTTTAGTCTTCTCTATTTCAGAGTTCTTTGCGGGAAACTTGTTTTTATTTATGCGTATGCTTACAGGTATACTTTCAAGTATGCAAACCATAACTTCAATGTTGTCAGAAAACTTTTGTTTAGATGATATTTTGTCTTATGCAGAGAAATTAAGCGAAATTGTGGGATAGCAATTTAACGTGATTGACGAACCGATTAAAGTTTTATTTCTACTGAAAGAAATTTTTGCACACAACTTTCGTTTCCGTAAGGTAGGAAATTATTGTAATGTTCAAACTAAATGTAATTCCAGAAGGACCAAACATGAAAACAATACCACTAGAACTGTTGCCACTCACGACGTAAAACATGCCCATTGTTTAGACAAGAAACTTATATTTCTCTATAATTTTTACAATCAAACACTCCGTTTAATATCACTTTCAACTTTTTCAAATCAATGCAAGGAATCGTTAAGCGGAAACGCGTCAACTTGTTTTAAAGCTGGGATTATTACTTTTTTTGATTACTTATTCTCAAAAGACTCGTAAACAAAGGATATCATTATCTGATTCTTTTGGGTGAATTCATAAGATTTAAATCCATTAGTTCGTATTCTCTAGTGGAAGACAAATAAGAACAACGCTTGGAATATTTTTTATATATATTTGTATTGGGATTTATTTTTGTGTGAAAAAATTCAAATTTAATTTGGAAAATAAAATGTAAGCATTGTTAGCGAATCGTCTGAAATTTATTATAATCTCGATTTGTATTTGGTATTTTTGATTGTTCGACAAATTTACATATTTTTTGGGGAAGAAAGGGTTTGTATTTAACTTACTCTCTTTGTCGAATGTTTTGTACAAGAGGTATTTGCAAGAACAGATAAGGGATATTGGTTTTCTTTGTCACTGTTGTTAATTACACAGTTAAAAATGAGAACTAGGATGTACTTATTTTAATGTAAAAACGAAGTTCTCAAGAATAATTAATTTGAAATCTCAAATTTGAGATTATAAATGTTCTTAAAATCCAATTTGTCCGGTGGTGGTCCACCACACAACAACTTCCAATATAAAAAAAAAACTCTGCACATCCCGTACTAATCTTAGCGTGTACCTTGACATAGTGAAATCAAATCCGCATTGTCGAATAACTCCGATACACTGTTAAAAATTGTGTGCTTGGTTTCGCCAAACATTCTGCAACTACTGTGTGATGCAATATTTTACCATATTTTAGGTATTGCTACATTATTGTTGTTATTTAGGTATGTTTAGGTATTTTACCTTATTTTAGGTATTTTTACATTATTGTTGTTATTTAGGTAGGTTTAGGTATTTTACCATATTTTAGGTATTTTTACATTACTGTTGTTATTTAGGTAGGTTCATGTATTTTACCATATTTTAGGTTGAACCATTATTCCGGTTTTAAAAACAAAAATCTGAGAAATGGTTAAAATGATTACCAAAAATATTTTGAAACATTTCAGCACGCGGGCGTTGCAGCTACTAGGAACCATCACCATGGCAAAACCGAGCATTAAATTTTTAACAGTGTACGATGATTTTTTTTCTTAATCATTCTCAAAAATATGAACATACATGATCTCATATTAAAAAACATTGAATTCGGAACTACAAGTACTATTAACCAATAACGTTCTCAAAAATGATAAAATTATTCTTAAAAGTTATATACCATTTTTAACAGAGTGTATGATTCATAACTTTAACACAACAATAGTTTCAGTAATTTTAAAACAACTAATGACACATTTTATTACCTTTTTTAAAATTAAGTTGTTAACTCTTTGTGAACACAATTAACATCTTCATATATGAATGAATGCGTTAACTTTAGGTTATTAAAATTCATTTTTTGTGTTAAACTTATTTTGTCCTATATAAATTATTCAGGACAATGGTCTTCATTTGTCTTATATTTTGTTTACTTATATAAACTTAAAACCTTAAAATCATTTTCGCGTGGCACATTTTCTTGCCAACCGTCTTCAAGGAGTTAAATGCGTTCTTGCGTTAATAACACTAAATGCATACATTTAATTCTATAATACCGGAATTTCTACACTGTTAAAAATGTTGTGCTTGGTTTCACCATGATATTGGTTCCTAGTAGCTGCAACGGCTGAATGGTGAAACGTTCCACCATATTTTTGGTATTCGGTTGAACCATTTCTCAGGTTTTTATTTCCAAATCCAGAAAAATGGTTCAACCAAACACCGAAAAAAAGGTGAAACATTTCACCATTCAGCCGTTGCAGCTACTAGGAACCAATATCATGGTGAAACCAACCAATATCATGGTGAAACCAACCAATATCATGGTGAAACCAACCAATATCATGGTGAAACCTAGCACCAAATTTTTAACAGTGTATTGTTGATATGTTGTTTTTATTAAAATTTAACTATCATTGTATTTATTATAAGAAAACAACACGCGATTGGAAATACTCAAATAAAATAAATATCCAAACAACAAATGATTTTCTTTGTTAATTTTGCTATCGGGCATACTAAATCAAAGGAAAACAAGAATAGTTCTCAAATGAAACCGTGTAAAAGTTTTTAAGTGACAAAAATAACAGTTTTTAACACTTCAATTAACTATTTTTTGTATATGAATATCGTCTAAAAAAACTTCTTCAAAGCAAATAGCATACTTGTTATTGTTTTTTACGCATCATTGATAATAATAATAAAAAAGGTTTGTTGAGTTGAAAATAATAAATTGTGCTTCAAAGCGAATGATTCAAAACTTTTTATACATGAAAATGAAGAAAGAACTCTTTTGAGAATTTTCCCATTTTAAGTATTTTTTTCAACATTTGTTTTTAATTGGGCAATTTACCATAAAAGTTTCATTTTGATTGAAATTTTATTTGTAATGAATACAAATAAAACAAGCGTTCGATTATTCCGCATTTTTTAATTGTTTTGAATTTGCATCTGGAAAATGTAAAACTTTATGTAAACTAACCGGAAAAAAGCTATCAAAGGCAGTTACAAAACCTTTACTTCTCTATAATTTTTTTCATTGACTTTTAAGGTGATACGGTACCCAAAACATTATTTTAAGAAATAATAATATAAACTTGTAAACTATAATGTTTTTATATAATGTTTAATCAAACTAAAAAATTTCCAGCAATAAAAATAAATGTTTACAAGTAGTTTATCATTTTTTTAAAAAAAAGTTAAAATTTTAAACTTTTTTAAAACGTTATACTTATCTTTTAATTGTAAGAATAACTCCACCAAACTTTTATAGTTTGTTTCTAGAACTATTTTTGAGAACTGTGCATGGATTTTAAAATGTGAGCTACAGTAAAAAAGTAACATGCATTTATACTGAAAATATAATATATATATAATATATATATATATATATATATATTATATATATATATATATATATATATATATATATATATATATATATATATATATATATATATATATATATATATATATATATATATATATATATATATATATATATATATATATATATATATATATATATATATATATATATATATATATATATATATATATATATATATATATATATATATATATATATATATATATATATATATATATATATATATATATATATATATACAAAATAATGAGACCTTATGTAGACCTTATTCCATGCACAATTTTTTGCACCAATTTCAAAATTCTAACTTAATTAGCAAAAAAGCCTTACTGATTTATTGAACACAAGAATTGAAAAAACGCGAAACAGAGAAAACAGGTCGAAAGCAGAGGAAATACGTTTCAAACTTCAAGGGATGACTCCAGAAAATGTTGAATAACTTTTTTTCTATAAAAGATATCATTATGAAACTTTCATTAAATGTTTAGATATGTTAGAAAGATATTGTGAATAATAAAAAGTAAAAACTGAAAAATCGATATTTTGACCAATTTTTGGGTACAGTATCCCCTTAACCAATAAATGGTAATGGATTCTAGTAATCTCAAAAATTTTATCGCGACCATCTAACGCATAAAAGTGCATTAATATATCTTAAGAACGTCAGTTCCTCAACGGTCAACCAAACTTTAAAAAGTTTATAAGTTTATTAAAATAATTAAGAACATTTTAAAGAAATACACAAGTCGTACAAATTTGAACGATTTTGTTCGCGAAAGAAAGACCTATCTAAAAATATCTCAGCAAAGGCAAATTTAAAGTATAAAATGACTATACATACCTTTTGATACTCATAAAAACGATATCCATGACCAAATATTTTTATCTAGGTTCATTGAGAACGATTTTGTGATAATTCGAATTTTTAATTGTGATAATTCGAAGAATTTTTTGTGATAATTCGAATATAAATATATATAATATATATAAAGTATATATTATATTATATATAATATATATATATATAATATATATAGTATAATAATATTATATATATATATATATATATATATAATTTAAATTAATATATATATATATTATATATATATATATATATATATATATATATTATTATATATATAAATATATATAATATTATATATATATATATATATATATATATATATATATATATATATATATATATATATATATAAAAAAGTAAGCTCTTTTAAAGTGTCAGCAGCCATAACATGATGAAATATTGATGTCAGAAGCCCAAATTGTTTTGGGAAGGTGTATCTCCCTTATGCCTCAACCCTTTTTTTTGTTTTTCAAATTTCCAATTAGTTTTTTAAATAAAAATTACAATAAGTGAGGAATATAACCATGTGAGGAAGGCAATGATGTCTTCTTTTTGTCAAAATAAATAGAAGTAAAACATATACAATCAAAAAGAAGAAAACGTGGAAAACTAGCCCCGGTCTCCCCTACACAAATAAATAATATAATTTAAAAAAATAAATATCTGCAAATTTATATTTGCCAGATTTTTTTCTACACTCATTTCTCTGTTTGATTGATTAGACCTTATACGGTTTAGACTGATCCTAACGCAACTTCTCAAACAAAAGACTGAACTTTTTAATGTGAATTATTTAATATCCGTTATACAAAAAATTGATATCGACCTCTGAGATTGTTTCCAACACTTCTTGATTGAAAGAACGAGGCCCCTGCTTACCTACTATTAAAAAAATTAAACATTGTCATAATAATTCTATGATATTATGTTACCAACCAACAAGGCAGTCCTTCACTATTAACACTTTGATTGCTTAATTGACAGGTAGAGACATGTCATAGAAATTGCATTATCGAATCAGTAACTGGCGTTATTGACATCCTTGTCGGCGCACTGTGAATAAGAAGTCCCAAATCGTATCCAAAAAAGAAAAAATAAATCTTTGAATTCACATTTAATATTTTTCACACGTGCAAACGATACTTCATTTCGTTAAAAATCGTTTACATTTTCTTCCACAGAAATATTATTTTTAGGCTTTACAGTAACATAAAACTTTGCGCGTTGTAAAATCTTGTAAAAAGAGTACTTAAAAATGAAACAGACACATGCAAGCATGAATTGAAAGACATTATGAGTATTTATCATATTTTTAATAACTTCATTTAAAAGAATTATGGGAAATGATAATTTAAATGATTTCAAGAAACATCTCGCGAGCCGCATACTTGGGCTTTTAGAATAAATTCAATTTTTTGTGAGTTTACTTTCAAGTAATCCCATGTAACCCACGTTACACGAAAGGTGTTTTTTTTTGTATAAACTACTAATAAAAAAGTTTAAAATACGTAAAGTTTTGTTCAAAAATACACAAACACACTGTTTTTAACTTAATAAAGTGAAAAAAATCCTTTTATTGTACTAATTGATGGTGTACGATTATTTTTACATTGTAATACAATAAAAATAAATTCTTATGGATAGACAGAATATCGTTTTGCTTGGCAATGAAATCAGTCGATTAAGTTTGTTAGAAACGATATATTGGATGTGATACGAAAATATAACGTAAGAACAAACTAGGTATTTAATTACGTAAAACGTTCTTCTCGATTTCCTAAAATTTGTTCAATATACTTAGACTTACAAATATCGTGCTAAGTTTTGAAAGAAAGTGGAATAAAACCTAGCAAAAAGAATAAATCAATATCGTAAATCGAGGTCCTGGCTTGAGGGAGCAATATCCTTAACATAGTATTCTAAAAAACCTGCCTTTGAAACCAGTCTTCAAACATTTTTATTGCAAGAAATTTTTGTTGAAATGAGTCTATGTATGCCTGGAAACCAAGAAGCATCTAATAGGAAGGATTTAATACATCTTTGATGAGAAGAATCTCTTATAATTGTGATAAGAAACTGAAACAATTAAACTAAAAAGTTTATGTTCCTGAAAAGAGTCTTAGATGAAACGTATAAGGATCTAAGAGGAAGGATATAATCCATCTTTTAGAAACAATAACTCTCAGGACTAAAAGGAAAGGGTAATTTCTGATTTTCTAAAATAGATAGCTTTAAATTTACGATTAGATATATAAATATTTATGATCCTGAATTAAAGTTTTATAATCCTTTATTTAAGTTTTCGCAAACCAAATTGAAGTATTCAATTCTTGACCAAGAAGGAGTAGTTTTCTTGCTTGTTCAATATAATTTGTAAAAGATGGAATTAAAATATTTTTTTACTGCATACATGCACAGAACTGATGTTTAAACAAATCTGCTTGAGAGGTTTTCCCAGTTGATACAATTCAACTTAAAAACAAATATTTATTAAAAACTGCTGCATTAATTGCTATATAAATTATGCAATTGGGATTCTCATATTTAACCAAATAGGACCCTTTTCTTTTAAATTAAAATTTAATTATACCAATAAAGATATCTACTGCGCCATACTTTATTTTGATACAATTGGTTGAACGCAATAGTTTATTATGTTTTGAAGACAATTTAATTCATTTTATTACGTCTTATAGTTCTTTAAATTTGTACCTCAAATTGTATTTAGAAACTTGGTAGACTTTAGTTAATTAGATATCAAGTGTAATTGTGCAATATTTTTATATTTGATAAACTGTAAAATTCATACAGGAGTATTTGATTTTCTATTTATTTACCTATAGGCCTATGGGAATGAACCATTCGCAAACTAAAAAAATGAAACTGAGAAAATGTACATACACTTTCCAAAGCCATTTTACCAAACCACCATATCATTTTTCCATAACCCTCCAACATTATAAAGGATAGATTATATATTAGTTTTATTGAGTAAATATAACAGATCACAATAGAGTTCAGAATATGTTCAAGGCTTCACGAAGAGTAGCTTCGAGAATATTTGTTTATAGAAAACTAAAAACTTTTGGATATATGCTTTTATAAAATCAAAAGCTTTCAAAATGGGTTTTTAAGGTTAACATTATAATGCGTTATTTCAAGAGTCGGATTTTCACAAATACATATGGAAAGAAAAAGAGTTTTCTGAAAAATATGTGGTTCAGTAAGAACGTCCTAAATTTTTATCGAACATTAAGAGTGCGCCTTTAAAAGAAATTTTTATTTATTAAAATAGTTAAAAATAAATATTTGATTCAAAATACAGTTTAAAGTAGATTGTAGTAAAACTAAACACATCTAGAGTATTTAAAGTTCTCTTTAGTGGGGAAACTTTAGGCAAATGATTTTGAGATTATTTGGTCCATCTCTATCAATAGAAAATATTCGTTTTAAAAAGCAACAATTATCTTAAGGGGGAATGGGCGCGCTTGACCTGGGGTCTCCAAAGCAAAGTGCATCAGTGTTAATCCTACGGAGAAAAAATATTTTCTCTGCCACATTTCTCCGGCTGTATTGAATATTTTTACAAACGGATTTTTATGTGATAAATGTAGCTGACTTACAGGTCCCGATCTTCCCACTTTGAAATTGGTTCGAATATATTTTTTTAATTTTCAATAAATAATTTTACACAAAATATTCGAAGCAATATCAAAAAGTGGGAAGATAG
Source organism: Oedothorax gibbosus (assembly GCA_019343175.1). NCBI lineage: Eukaryota > Metazoa > Arthropoda > Arachnida > Araneae > Linyphiidae > Oedothorax > Oedothorax gibbosus. Next base: position 81,580 of record JAFNEN010000612.1, read on the forward strand.
AGACCTGTAAGTTATCGACATTTATTATTTAAAAAAAAAACCGTTTGTAAAAATCTTCAATACAGCCGGAGAAATGTGGCAGAGAAAATAGTTTTTTCGCCATTGGATTAACACTGAGGCACTTGAGTTTGGAGACCCGCGGTCCAGCGTGCCCATTCCCCCTTAATAATAAACTTCGACAAATTTTTATGATGTCCATAGTTGATTATTGGTACCTGATTGAGAGTACTATGGCTGGGCAAATTACAAAATAATAAAAGATAGGAACTGTAATATGACTCCTTAATTGAAATTTATTAAGAAACAGAAGCATTTTCCCCCATTAAACCTTTCGACGGCCAACAATAACTGATTCAATAAATATGATCATTTATATCGCATGATATTTATTGAGTGCAATTGACATTTATGAGGTAATCCTAATGACATGAATGTCGGAGTCGATTTTCTTAGTCAACGTAATCTTATCAAATAAACCTTATTGTTCGGTATCATAAAGTAGAAATGCTACAAAAGCCCAGTATTTGTAACGCAGTTGGTAGGATTTTGTATTAAAGTTATAGATTAAGATAATTTAACATTGTTTTGTACGGTTATTTGGATGTATGTTTTTAATGATTTAATTCACATGTAAATTTCTAAATAGTGAAACAAATGTTTAATTAGTATGATTTCTCGTAATCTCTTTAAATTGAAACTGCTTTGTGTTGTGTTTCTTAATCAGATTGTGACTAATCTTTTAAAACAACTGCACTGTGTTGGTATAAAAGAAACAAGAAATATTTACACAATTGCGAACCAAATCAATTATTCAAATGATCTAACTATTTAGATCTTTTTAGTCTGCAACGACTCATAAGGTGAATTAGTTTACGCGAGCTTGTATTAAATGAGGTGTTTTCATGCGATGTAACTTTCTTGTTTTCATTTTTGCCCTTTTTGAGATTTCATTGGTTGTTTAGATCTCATTCTCGAAATGAGCGTTTTGTCATCTGCTCACTTATCGATTCAGGAGTTCTTTGCGTGTAACTTGTTTTTAATCCCCTGATATTTATTAAAGGTCATCGGTTATAATTCGATATAATTTCATATATGCAAAGCATTGCTAAAATGCCAATGTTATTGCAAAACTATGGTGTAGATAATATTTTGTCTTATGAGGAGAAATTAAACGAATTCATTGGACAGCAATTTAACGTGATTAATGAACAGCAAAAACCTTTAGTTCTACTTAACGAAAAGTTTGTAGAAACATTAGTTTCAGCAAAGTAAGAAATTATTCTATTTTTTAAAACAAATGTAGTTCTTGAAGGATCAAAAATGAAAGCAATACAGCTGAAACTGTTGCCACTAACGGCGTGAAACATGTCCATAGTTGATTATTTCACCTTCTGTAAAGATATAAACTTCTAAAATTACAAGTAAGATTTTAAGCAAAATTTTAAGGAACTTTCGAAAATTGGAGAGCATTAACATTTATATTTATATAACTTTTTAGACTAATTGTGATATTAAACATAACCCGCTTTAATCGTATGCAAAACAACTGAATAACGAATAAAAGAAAAATCATGACATACTTAGTCTATTAAATAAGATATATAGATTTCTTGAGTATAATTAACAATTGAAAAAACAAATATTTCATATTAAGTTTTTAATTTTTAAACATTGTAAGATCAGTTTAATAACTTCCATGTCAATTTTTAATTATCATCATATTAAATTGTAGAATATGCATTTTAGGTATCGTCTTTTTTAATTATATCTAAAAATGCTTTACTTTTTATGTAAATATTCTTTGAAAATTTAAGTATATCTTTAGAATGAATAAATATCTACAACGTATACAAATAATTTAGTCTTGAAAAAGAGTAATTATATAAGAGGATTTAGAGTTTCAGTTAAAAGTGTAATTATTGTATTTTCATTTGTATTGTCATTTATTCTACTATTATTTATGAAAATAATTACCTGTCTTTTTGCATTGAATTATTTATTTAAATATGCCTAATTTCTAGAAAATATTTGATTAATTAGCATTTTTTAAGGCCTTTGGTAAATACAATTATTCTAATTATGACTTTCTATAATCACAGATTATTATATAGAAGAAAAAATTTTGCGTACTTTTTTCTTAATTAATATTAGATGCTCACAACAAAATAAAATGTCATTATTTCAGACAAAAAAAAAATCTTAAGTGACTGGCACCATACATGTAAAGTCTGAAACAGCTACGTTTAAGACGTAGTTGTTTTTAAGCATATGTTTTTTTAATATGATGTAAATGTACATTATTAAATTAACTTTTATATTTGAATTTCTTAATATATGGTATGAAATTATTAATATACATTATAATAATATTCCTATACGAATTTCAAGTTTCAAATACAGGAACATATTTTCGTAAAATTAAAAGTATCAATCAAGTAAGAATTAAACTGTAAACAATCAAGATAGTTAGTACACTAATTATGAAAATTTCAAAATGTATCGCCCACGATTTTTAATTGTGGGAGCTTCAAGTAATATGATAGCGTCCCTGTAGTCAATATGATATCCTCCCTCCCCATCATCTATGAAAACTTTAATGTTATCAATTTTCTTTAAATACCTAGCTTCGCATCCAACATCCTCATGTTTCCCACTTGTAATTTGAGTGATAAAAAATGCTTCTCGTTGTTATGTGATGAAAGTTTCACTTTAACTAATGATCCTCTTATTGTATTATCAGGATCGTTTTCATGCTCAACTTATTCTTGCTTTATTACGTCAGGATCTTCTTCTCTAAATATTCTGTCAAAAACACCATTCTTTCATTTCTGTGTAGCCCCATAGATTCATCCGATACTAAGATTTTATTTTCTGCTGTGGGTTCGACATAATGTATGCGGTGTAGGTATAATATAACGTATATGTATAATAATACCTATATGATGTATGCGGTGTATGCTTGCTAGGCAAAGATATTATTTCCACCTTTTTTTTTTAACATTTCAGTATGTTCATTGATATGTACTGTTGAGACAAATTGAAGTGGTTAGTGGAAAAATTTGCTAAGTGACAAAAAGGTGAAAACGAGAAAATGAGTTTTAAAGTTTTTCGTTTGCTCTTAGATACTTTATAAACGGCACTTACAAAAGGTAAAAAACATGCTTAACTTAAAGTTTATTAAAAGGGGGAATCTTGTTATTTTTTAATGAGGGCATAATATGTTCATTGAAACAAAAATCTCAATTGTTTCAAAAACATCCCAGCAAACAATACTCTACTCGCCCATTATTGGGCCAATACTGAAATGTCGGCATCTCCAGTATTGGCCCAATGTACAGTGGCCGTAACGGCGTCGTCACAAACGTGTCCGCCCTTGCCAGCACTGGCCCAATGTTACGGGCCAGTACCATGCCAATATTTGAAATTCGGGATTCATGGAAATTTCGACGTTGGGCCAGCATTCCGCTAGTACAGTTAAAATAATATTTGGCTGGGCAGTACTAGCCCAGCATTCTGCCAGTAGTTCTTATTTGGAAATTCGGCTAAACTGTGTTAGCCCAGTACTCAGCCATTAAATTATATTGATTCGCGGAAATAGCCCAATATTATTCCAGTGATGTTTATATTTTAATCACGACATTAGCTTAGTACCGTTTATATTTTAATCACGGTATTAGCCCAGTACTGCTTACATTGGAATCGCAGAAATTGTGTTTTATTCCCATCCAGAAAATCCGACGACTCAGCCGGGGCTCGAACCCGCGATCTTGGGCTTATGAGGCGGACGCATTAGACCACTGAGCCGCTGTGTAATGTAAATGTGTGTATTGTGTGTATATTAATTTAAATTTATTTCATAACAAAGAGAAAATACAATTCAACTCTCCTTGTTCTTAATTTTGAACAAAATACTTTAAAAATTTGATAATTTGAAGAACAAAAACAACCAAAGGCGGCACAGAAGTTTTTGCTTATTATTTTCTTCCATCTTATATCAATTTATTGTTTTTGCAATGTCTTTTAATTTTTTTTCACTTTTCGGATGCAGGTGAAAAACTGTGATCGTAAAATAAAAAGGCAAGACTGGTTAATAGATAGATAACGTTGGCCAGTTTTTATTGACCCAATACCGTCCAGTTTATATTTGCCCAATACGGGTCAGTTTTTATTGGCCCAATTCCGTCTAGTTTTTATTGGCCCAATACTTATAAGAATTCATTTCACCAATACTAATTAGTCCGAATAGGTGATTTTTAAAGGATAAATTGCTTCATTTTCCTATGTCTAACACAGCAATTGTGTAAATTAATCTTTATCAAAAAGTTTATTAAAAACCCTACTAAAGGCTTCGTATTCCGTTTTTAAATATCGGCAAAACAGTGGCTGGGGAATGAAAGCCCAGTACTGAAAAATCAACGTTGGCCTGGTACTGGCCAATTGTTATTGGGCCACTACATAATGTCCCGCATAACGCCGTAACAGTATGGTAACAACGGGTATCAGTATAGGCCTTGTATTCTGCGAGTGCACGACTGACCGGTGGGCAGCAGTAGCCAACACTGGCAGCACTGGGCCACCAGTTCGCCATCACTTCAATGTTTGCTGGGATAACTTAGCACTTTCTTCCATAAAGCTCTTTAATTGTATATTTACATTTTCCTTGCGCTGCTTTGCTCTACAGAAATAAACACTTCGTTACTATTAACAAGTGCATTCCTTACAATGATACGACTTTAAAGTGAACTTTTCCCTGCATCGCCTACGCCACGGACACGTGTCAAAATAATTCTTTGTTACTTTGATATTGCTACAGTTTTCAAAAAGTATGAGGTTTAAAAATGCATATCTTTGCTTTACTAAAATCTTTGCTTTTAAAATACTGCAAAGAAACTCCGTAAGAAAAGATGCGTACTTTTTCTATGTATGGGTAGAATTCTTCGAATCCCTTAAAATGATGTTCATGCATTCAAATATGCTGATTTTCGTGTGTCTCTAAACACTAAGGGGGCGTCCATAAATTGCGTGACTTGTTTAGGGGGCAGGAAGGGGTAGAACCGAATATCACCAAATATCACTTGGGGGAGAGGGGGAGTCTCGTCAAATATCACGTAATTCCCCCCCCCCCTCCCCCGCGATAAATCAGCGTAGAATTGCGAAAAACTGCAATTAAATTCCAGTAAATTTATTTTTGGACTTAAGGACTTTTGGATTTATTTTTGGAAGTTTCAGAATCTTTCATGATAATATTCATCGTGGCTTTCCGAACCATTCTTAAAATTGATAGGAACAAAACGTTTTTTTTATATTATATTGTGACACCTGGCGTGTTTGTTTCTTTTCTTTATTAGCTTCAATTCAGACCAAAGGACCGAAGTTCTAAGTATTTTCTCACTTCACAAAGAAAAAGCAGCCAACATGTGCATCGTTTGTAATTTGGAAGTACTTTCCCACCATTATCAAATGATGCAGCTCCTATCGAAGTTTGAGGATGGACGTCAACTAGTATGTGTATTGAAGTTTTCCGGGAATCAAACGTCCAAATCAAAGCTTTCGGAAAAAAATACGAATTTCGTATAATGTCACGTGAGATTACGGGGGGGGGGGTCGAGCCAAGTATCACGAAATGGCACCATGGGGGGAAGGGGGTCAAAAAATCGCCAAAATTGCATCACGTAATTTATGAACGCCCCCTAAGAAACTAAAACATGACTTTGATCTGCATACTCAGTAAACAAAGCAGTACTCCCATCCGATATTAAAAGGAATAAATATTCTTTTATTTTACTTTATTTATCTTAGTGTCTTATATTGTATTAAATAAAAAATACTCTAAAAAAGTAGATTTTATTTATAACATTGATATATTGTGTGTTTATATGTGGTAAATAGGTAAGATAATAGTTTCCAGTTGTCTAAATCTAGCCTTGTATGAGGAGTTTAAACACAGCCAATTACGCCTGAACGTGCACGCAATGGAAATTCGATCGACAATGTACGCTTACGCCGTTGGGACTCTGAACTCCCCAAACTGAACGGACACGTCTTTCCCAAAGTACTCCGGGACCCCTGTGATTTTTAGGGAATTTTCCAGCACAAATACTTCTATAGTATGGATGTGGTATTAACTGGGAACCTTCTCAGCGAGAACCCAGACAATTATCATCCTGGGCGACAGAGGCCCATTTTTACGTTTAAAATTTCTGATTCATGTGCGTCTTCCATTTAGTTTGATATTAAATCTAACAGAAATGTGAACTAATTTTTTGATGTTTGAATTAATTTAATTTTTGAGAATTTTCAATTTTCGTGTTACTATCCTATAAATAATTTACTTTTAAGTAATAACTAGAGCTTTAACAATGGTTCACAAAACCAACTAGTTACTTTGAGCATTTCCCCAAAAACTGTAAGTGAAATGGAATTTCCTTCATTACATGTAAAATATATTAGTACATAACACAGCATATTTAGTAAACGTTTGTAACAGACTTCCTTTTTCCTTAATAGTTTATACAAAAATGGCGTAACACTATCGAGGAACGTGTAACATTGCATATTAGACAAAGAATGAAATGTCAATATTTCATGCTGGTTTGTAAACTGCACTGTTAAAAAAACCTGAAATTTCAGGAGAAAAAATTACTGATTTTAACGGAACTTTCCCGTAACGACTGCAAACGGGTTTTTTTCCTTCTGAAAACGGGTTTTTCCTTATAAAAACGGAAAACGAGAACTGAAACCACGAGCGAAGAGATGAAAACGGAATTTTCCCGTTTTTAGAGCTGCCATACTTTTATTACCCTATCGTAGAATTGGCGATATTGCACTAAGAATACACATATCGAAACTCGAACATCAAATACCGGTATTACCAGGCCCGTCCGTGGCCGAGTGGTTAGGGCATCAGCCTAGACATTCAATCTCCTCAGGAGTGCGGGGGTTCGAATCCACCTACTGCCAGTCATCCTATAAATCGGATCTGTGCAGGAAATAGTAGAAAAATCCTCAATTCACGGATGGGCCCGAGTACACTGGGCCAGACGTGCTCGTTAAATCTGTGGAGTCCAAAGTCCCGACGGCGTTAGCGTACGATGTCGCTTGAAGCTCCGTTGGGTGCCCGCTCAGGTGTCGACCTCGTGACTTGATAAGGGTTCTAAATTACGAGGCGTTATTGGCTGTGTTAAAGCTCCTAAAGGAGGCTAGAAATAGGCAGCCGTACCTGGCCTTACCTGTATTACCTGTACGGGGAAATGCAAAACGGAAAATTTTAATAACGGAGAAATAAGAAACGGAACTTAAGTAGAAACACGAGAAAATGCAAAATGGAAAATTTTAACAACGGGGAAATAAAAAAACGGAACTTCTGTAAATACACGGGAAAATACTTAACGAAACGGAAAAGTCCCGGCAACTCTGCTGCCGGTACTTTTCCCGTTAATTTCAGTAATTTTTTTTTTACAGTGTGTGATTTAAAAACTTTTCGACCCCCATTTTGGTTTTAGAAGAACTATATTGCTTTCTAGTGTCGCCTATACGGTATGGTGGTTACGATACTCGCTTGTCTAGCGAGTGAGCATGGTTTCGAATCCCGATGCATGGATATTTATGTTGTCCTGAGTACATGCTCGTCAAAAACTGTGTGCGAAAGTCCTGGGGGCAGTAATAGCTTAGTACCATGGGTGCAGGTTTTCTGGAGAAATATGTCTTTTCCTCCATCAACGTGCTAAGTTGAGGAGGTGGTGCACTCTCGGATTAGAAGTCAGACATCCACCCTCTTGGTTTCTCAAAGCATTGTGCCAACGGATGCTACTACATTCTAGATGCACCTACTGCACCTGATGCTAGGCAAGAGGAGGACATTGCCTTCCAATCTATGGCACACAACAACACAGCAGTTTTCTAGCGAATTACGAAATACAATTTTTCCATCAAATTTATAAATAAACCCTACTGGAAAAGTTTGAAATCAGAAGAGGACACAAATGAATTTTTCAGAGGAACGCAGGAGGGAAAGCTAACCAATACGACAATTTGAGAAAACAATTTTACCGCTCTGAGATACTGACAACTGATTTTAAGATAAACTTAAAATGAACGTTTTTAGTCGAAATATAAAAAGTTGTTATTACTTTTGCCGAGTCGTGGTAGGTTGTCTCGTGTCATTGATTAATGATGAATGAGACCGAATTATTCTGGGGTCTAAGGGATACATAGAATAGAATAACATTGCAAATGAGAAGCAAGTTAAATGCAAGCTCTAACCTCAAGCATTCACTTTTACCTGATCTGTATAATATTGACTAAGTTAGACATAATTTCATCGTAATTATAAATTCTTCGAAATTGTTCGTCATTGTTATTTTTTGACATATTTTGTTATTATATATTCATTAACATATCAATTTTCTCTGCAATTTTCTCTTCATAAAAATGCTATGCTAACTAGTTTTTCCGCGAACCTATTATAACTGAAAATTATTCCGTTAACATCTTTTAAATTATTGGGCCATGTTTAGAAGAAAACTTGAAAATTTTAATATAGTTCATAAAGTTTGTTCATAATAGTTCATAAATCGTGAACTTCATAAATCGTGATTCTTGAATCGAATTTTTCTGCTCATATATTATTCAGTTTTAGGTAATGAGATAGAAAAAAGTAATACATTTTACATATCCTTAACGCTTTCCTTTGACGATGCATTTTTTACACACAAATCAGAAAAAGTCTTCAAATTACAGTTTAAGTGAAGAAGCAATATTTGATTTTATAAAGTGTAACAAATAGTTCTTTATTCTCTATGAGCAGTTTAAGTTAAGTTTATTTATTTTTAAAACATAATATGTGCTTAGAATTGCACTTTTTTCTGACCTAATAAATATTTAAAACGATAAATAGGGTTTTCTGTTTACGTTATAGCATTAAACTGGTAAAACGTTACTTTAAGGATTATGAAAACAAAAATTCTTATGTTTAATATGATATTTAATCTTTTATAACTGGTTAAATGATATTTTATAACTGGTTTAATAAAATCTTATTATTAATATTAAATTATATTTAAATAATTTTTTATATTTACTTTAGCGCTCTTTTGGAAGTAAACACATATATTTGTAAAAAACTTCTAATGTTTAAATGCCATATAGTCCAGTGAATAAAGGAGTTTTACCATACAAAAGGTCCGGTATCGCTGATTTTTTTATATGTTGTGTGTGACCCCTAGGAAGTAATAAATGTGAGTTTTCGTCATCCTCGTTCTATTGCTTTTTCCGCCATCTTGAAAAAACGTTCGAAATTTCGCCCATTTTCTAGTTTTTGGCCTATAACTTTTCTCCTAAGCATTTTTATATAAAACTTTTCGACACAAAGTTGTAGAAAACAAAATTCTCTTCAAAATCGGTTTTAAAAGTTATTTTTTATAACAAACAGTTTAAGAGCTGCGAAGCATCAAAAAGGGTGTAAAATCGAGTGTTTTGAATTTTTTTACTTTTTCACGACTTTCTATCAACGTAACTCACATGAAACTTCATTTTAGCGATAAAATATGATTTTACAAATTGTAGGAAATTTAATTTTCTATAAAATACACTTATCAAAAGTAAGTTTCTTATAGATTCCATAAGAAAGGTTAAATTTACAGAAACACAAAAAAGGGCTATTTTCACCCGACGATACAATGTTTTATTATTTAACCTATAGCTCTTTCCCAGTGTATTTTTTAGTGTTTTTGTGAATACAAAACTTGTTAAAAATAATTTTTTCTGTTCAAATGTCACTTTGTGTGTTCCATACGAGGAAATGTAACAGAGCTATGTAGTACGAAAAGTGGCGTAAAATCTTGAATTCCGCCAAAAGAGTTTTTTAACCCCTTACAATCTCAATAATTAAAAAAATCCTTGTTTTAGCGGATTATAATCATTATGAAACTAGTAGATATTTCATGATTTCTTATATTAGCAAGGTCTTAAAAATAGTTATAGGTTCAATATCAAGGAATTTAGATACATTAAAAAAAACGAAGATTTGTATTTTTCATTTGAATAATTTGACATGATTTGGTAAAAAGATTTCAATTTACATGAGGCTGAAGTAAAATTTTCCTTTCAATGAAGAATTTAAATAAAAAATATAAACTATTTTATGTAATTTTCGTTTAAGTTATCGTTTAGGTTTTTCATTAAGGTGTCGTTTAGCATCGTACCAATAGAACTATGGGAAAATGTGTAATAGAAAATTATCAATTTTTCAATGAGTTATTTCAATGAAAATATTTATGCTTAAAATAATACACATATAAAAAAACTAAACAATATTCCGAGCGGCATTTATCATGCCTAACAAATTAAATCAGAACTATCTCTATGGAGAATTGAACTGGTACAAATGAAATAGTACAAGTACATATCTGTCAAGTGAATTAATTACGTTATCAATCGGACTCGTTTGGGTGGTACATAAAGAGGAACTTCTACGGATTCATCTTCATTGTTTGAAATTGTGTCTAGATCAATATCATCTTCGTCGACGATGAGTGCCCTATTTTCGCAGGACAGCCCACAGCAGTGCTTACAAAGGTAAGAGCAATACAAGCCAGATTTTCTGCAACTGCATGCACCCGAACAACTCTTGATGCATTTACATTTAATTGTTTTCAATAAATCCGTAGGCGCAGCGTCCTTTTTTGTCATAATAGGCAGCAAACCTCTACTACCTTTCATCCATCCGTAATCGAACGGATTTTTTTGAATTCCTCTCCAGGCCATGACTTGATGGTTGGTAAGTCCTCAGTGAATGGAATTGTGCTGCGTCGGAGGTTGGTGGCAGTTTAGCCAAATTGAGCTTTGTGGTGGTAGAAAGAAATTTTGAAAAGCGAAGAGTTGTGAGCGACTGATCTCTGTCTCCACCATATAAGGAAACTAAAATTTGTTCTCCGGCCTTTGAAATTTCTGTCGCAGTAGCATCAGGTTTATTGAAAACATTTGCCACTTCTAACAAATATGGATTCCTTTGGAAAATATTGCAGAATTTGCCTTTTCCATATCCAAAAATGTTGGAAGTAGTGTCACATCCGCTAATGGCATGAAGGAGTAGTAGATATTTAGTCGAACCATTCAGAAATGACGAAGAAGAGTAGACAATGTCAGGTGAATTGCTTTTCCCTGGTTTTTTAAGGTAGACATTTTTGACAACAGGAGGCGCACCAGTTAATACCACCAGTAGGTCAATATCTTCACCCACAATCAAAACAGCCTCATATTGTGAAGCTATTGATTTGGCAGTGTTGACGATTAGAACGTCAGCATCTTCATCTGCTTGTTTGGTAATTATGCCTGAATCCTCAAGTTCGTTTCTAAGTAAAGTTACGAACCTTCTTTTGTTTTGTTCATTGTATAAAAACTTCTCCTGTGGGGTTGTATTTACAGTTGTTCGGTCAAATATCACATCAGCGGAGATATTCATCTTGCACCTCCTTAATCGTTCAGCGCTCTTAGTACTCAGCTGAAGATCATCGGGGTAGCCATCAAATACAACTATTACCGTAGAGCCATAATGCTTGAGAATGTACTTCCGATAATCAGTGTAGATTTCAGAAAACGTCGCGTTTTGACTCCACAACACTTTGTGGAGTCCACCATCAATAACAACGATGCTTTTTGAAGGGAGTTTAAAACAATCTGTAACTGGTGTGAACGCGGAGTACAAAGTAGACTTTGTTCCCTTCCATCTTCATTGAACAGGGACATAGGAAATAGTTCATATTCCATATACTCTTTAAGGTCTTCTTGGGGGCTATGCACATACTTTGAAAAAAGTGGGTCCACAGAAATGTTCTTTTTTTCAACTTTCAACGAGTTTTTGTCAAATGCTAAGGTAATAACTTTGTTTTTCTTTTTGAATGAAACATCACCAACATTAAAAATTCGGTGTAAGTTATTTTACTCGCATGAAAAATCTACTCTGAAAAGTTTGGAATGTAACTAGAAATATTTAATGACAATAGATGACAACGATTTCTAGCATTCAAATTAAGACAAAAGAAAAGTATCTTACTTTTTCATGAACTCGATATATCAGTAGTAAAAAAACTTGGATGGAGAGTTATATGTTTCTGACGAACTATATACAAAACTCAACACATTTGAGTTTGGTTGTCTCTAGGCTAATTCACTAGGCTGATCCACTTTATCTTTCCATGGAAATCTTGACAAATTCCATTCCTAACCACTATTTTCTCGTAAAAGGACTTTCGTTACCATAGTTATTGTTATGGTTGCTATGGTGAATCTAAATGAAAGTATACTTATATCCATTCGACAACTCTGTACCTTTAGCAAAACATGTAACGGCTTCTGCTTATGTTATTAAAAAAATATACCTTAATTCTTTGATAATGAACTTAAAATTACCTTTATGACCTTACTAATATAACAAATTATGATATCTATAAGTTTCATAAAAATTATGATCCGCTAAAACTATGATTTTTTTTAATTATTGGGATTGTAAGGGGTTAAAAAAACTCTTTTGGCGGAATTCAAGATTTTACGCCACTTTTCGTACTACGTAGCTCTGTTACATTTCCTTGTATGGAACACACAAAAAGATCTTTTTATAGAAAAAATTATTTTGAACAAGTTTTGTATTCACAAAAACACTAAAAAATACACTGGGAAAGAGCTATAGGTTAAATAATAAAACATTGTATCGTCGGGTGAAATTAGCCCTTTTTTTGTGTTTCTGTAAATTTAACCTTTCTTAATGGAATCTCTAAGAAACTTACTTTTGATAAGTGTATTTTATAGAAAATTAAATTTCCTACAATTTGTAAAATCATATTTTATTGCTAAAATGAAGTTTCATGTGAGTTACGGTGATAGAAAGTCGTGAAAAAGTAAAACAAATTAGAAACACTCGATTTTACACCCTTTTTGCTGCTTCGCAGCTCTTTAACTGTTTGTCAGAGAAAAACACTTTTGATACCGATTTTGAAGAGAATTTTGTTTTCTACAACTTTGTGTCGAAAAGTTCTATTTAAAAATGCTTAGGAGAAAAGTTACTGGCCCAAAACTGGAAAATGGGCAAAATTTCGAACGTTTTTTCAAGATGGCGGAAAAAGCAATAGAACGAGGATGACGAAAACTCACATTTATTACTTCCTAGGGGTCACACACAACATATAAAAAAATCAGCGATACCGGACCTTTTGTATGGTAACCCCCCTTTTTGAGTCTCTATTCACTGGACTAATATTTTAAATCAAATTTTTAACAATAATTTTAACTGGACAATTTTCTTTTATCATATAGGAGATTATTATTGTTGTATTTTAACACTCTGAGGGATAAGCAAAGTAGTTGAAGTGTAAAATTATTTTCATTTCATAACGTGAAAATTTTAATTTTGAACTTAAAAGTTAATTCCTTAAATTTTTATTTTCTACATTTCTTCCTTTTTAAGATTTAAAAAAAAAGGATTTATGAGACGCCTTTTTTAACATTAATTTCGGATATTCTTTTTTAGTTCTGTCTAAGCTTTCAATAATTTTATAATAATGATATAGTAAAACACATTTTTTTTTCATTTTCAAAAGAATTTGGTTGGGTCTAGTATTTTTATCAGGATTGGAATAATATTTTTATTTAACGAGGCACAGTTTTTCTTTTAAATAATTAGAATTGTGATTAAAAATTGCAGTAAGTAAAATACATTCAATATTATGAAATAAAGCTGGATTAAATTTTAAATATTGTTTGTTTTCCTTTTAAAAAAATTCTCAAGGGAGATCAAGTTTCCTAATCCTATCACCCCCTAAACTTAGCGAATCGTGCCCAAACAATACTCTATCCCTTCCGCTCCATGAGAAGTAATATCGGGTGGTTTGAGAATATCTGAAGGATTGAAGTAAATATCGGTGGAGAAAGTAATTCAGGTAGATTCTTCTGCCGCTAGCTATACTGACAGTATCCAATAATACGCTCAGGGTCTGATATAGGATAACACGGACTATAGGCACGTAACATTTTGGGGGGCTCGTAAAGCTAGGGAACTTTTGTGTAGGATTGCTCGTATAATGGTAAATGTTTGGATCAAAATCAAAAGCTAGACCATTTTGGCGGGGCTCCCAAAGAAACCTTTTCTGTATGATTGCTCGTATAATGGAAAATGTTTGGATCAAAATCAAAAGCTAGACCATTTTGGCGGGGCTCCCAAAGAAACCTTTTCTGTATGATTGCTCGTATAATGGTAAATGTTTGGATCAAAATCAAAAGCTAGACCATTTTGGCGGGGCTCCCAAAGAAACCTTTTCTGTATGATTGCTCGTATAATGGTAAATGTTTGGATCAAAATCAAAAGCTAGACCATTTTGGCGGGGCTCCCAAAGAAACCTTTTCTGTATGATTGCTCGTATAATGGTAAATGTTTGGATCAAAATCAAAAGCTAGACCATTTTGGCGGGGCTCCCACAGAAACCTTTTCTGTATGATTGCTCGTATAATGGTAAATGTTTGGATCAAAATCAAAAGCTAGACCATTTTGGCGGGGCTCCCAAAGAAACCTTTTCTGTATGATTGCTCGTATAATGGTAAATGTTTGGATCAAAATCAAAAGCTAGACCATTTTGGCGGGGCTCCCAAAGAAACCTTTTCTGTTATGCATTGTGCCTCGTATAATGGTAAATGTTTGGATCAAAACCAAAAGCTAGACCATTTTGGCGGTGCTCCCAAAGAAACCTTTTCTGTATGATTGCTCGTGTAATGGTAAATGTTTGGATCAAAATCAAAAGCTAGAGCATTTTGGGAGGCTCCTAAAGGAAACTTTTGTGTATGATTACTCGTATAATTGTCAATGTTTGGATCAAAAGATAGAGCTTAGAAAATTGAAAATAATCACTAATTTTACTAATTTTGCTCAACTTGTCTGTTTTACTGCTTTATTTTATAGCTTTAAAATAATATGGGTACAATTTACTGGAGTTTCAAGGTGCAACACAATTTAGCATGAAAATCACTAAAATTTGGGGCCTTATTTCTGGGTCTAACTAGCCTAATGGAAAATCAGGGTCTGAATATACACGGTAAAAGTTTATTGTAATTTTACTTCAGCTTCAAGGACAACATTACATCAAATTTATGAAGTAACATTACGCATATAACGAGTTTACTCCGTAAAATCGTCAGCAGCAAGTGCTTTTCGGGTTCGTCTTGTTTTTTCCATAGGATTTCAAAAGCTATCATCAAATATGAATTTAACATAGAAATCAAAAGTAAAAATATAATATTCTAATTAAATACATAGGAATCAAAAGTAAAAATATAATATTTTAATTAAATATAGTTATATTATAAGGAACAGATTACATATTTTTTTTAATATCAATCATTTGACAAAATAATATATATTTACACACATGGAATATTTTACTTTTAATGCATGAAACAATTGTCAGGCGTCAAAATTACATCCCCTGATATAAGATATTTCCTTAAAAAATGTATCAATGATTCTTGTAAATGTGTTTAAAAATAATTATTTTACTTTTTATATGAATATTTAAAGCTATTTCATGATGCCGAAGCAATACCGGAATTACAATATTTTCTTTACAAAATTCCTCTAGCATGAAGTTTATAAATATTTAAGTTGACGTTTCATTTTTTTTAAAAGGAAAAGCAAGTTTTATGTTTTGAATTAAATTAAGTTTTTCATAGCACATTTTCTGTTCTCTCTAGGCGATTCATTGAAAAAGTAATCATGTAGAATCTTTAAAACTGTTCTTAAAATCTCCTACTGCAGTTTTCTGGATAAAATTTTAATAGAATTACTTTTTGATTTTCTGAACCTTAGCTTACAAAAAGATATTTATGTATATTGATATAAATTGGAACAGGGACTCTTTTTATTCTAAAGAACACATTTATTTAACTAGAAAAATGCATCTTTTTTTTCATTTTCAACTTTTGGTGCTAATTTGTTAATAGCTATTTCCGAATAAGTAAACAAATACAAGTGCATATTAATCACATTAATCCATTGTTTTAAATTTTGCGTTGCTTTTGGAATAATTCCATTGAACATGAAATTTTCCATTTTAGAGCAAAAATTTTAACGATATATTTCTGTTACTTCTCAGGTTTAATTATTTATCGAGCTTTTTCTAAAACATTTATAAAAATTTGCACAATCTCTGAAATAGATGATTTTTTGTCGTTTTGTTTGCTGGTTAATTTGTCAAAATACAAGTACAGTTTTAATTTTAAAAATTATTGTATACGGGCGAGTGGATCTACTTTTCCATTTTTTTAATCTTTTTGATTGTATATTTTTTAATTTTATTTATTTTGAAGAAATCGAGATATTATGGCCTTCCTCACATGTTTATCTATAAAATAGCATTAATACTTTTCTAAAACATATCTATACTTTCTGGCAGCAAGTGGTTAAATATACACACGTGAAGCTAGAAACGTGCCCCATATAAGGGGTACATTTACACAGACTGCCAAAAATGAACGGGGAAAATTTGCGATGACGATAACTATTTCATTTCATTAATCTTTTTTTTTGTAACGTGCTCTTTGACGCCAATCACTTCTTAAATAAATAATTAAAGCTTGAAACTTCTGTTGATCACTTCAAACAACTTTGAGATCTAATTTGCTTACGTAGTGCATATATCCAAACAAAAATTCTAGATTTATTCATTTACTATTGCTGTGCACATATCAATTTCAACAAACTGGTTGATGACACATCTCAAATCAATGTGTTTGTTTGACAAACTTTTAACTTTTATTCATATTATTTTGGAGAAAACTTATATAAGCAAGATTACTGTAATTTAGTTTTGATATGTGTATAATTTATCATGTTTTGTTATCAGTTGTGATGCCCAGTGGCTAAGTGGTAGTGCTTGGTATTGTCATGTCACTGATCCGGGGGTCGAGTCCCGGATTGCACGGAGTTGACTCATCCTTTTATCCCTTAAGAGGGTCGATAAAATAAGGACCAAGCATGCTTGGAAACTAAACATTGGGGGCTCCGCGTGGGGTTGACGACCTAACCGGGACATATATGTCTAGCAACCCAGAGCCCTTAGGCAAGTAAGCTGAAACGGGCACGGCAGGCCTTGGCTTACTAACGGGCTGTTGCGCTGAGGGATTCAGATTTTACTCTTTAGTAGTATTAATACAAAGATTGCATGTAAATTTAAGTGAGTGTCCATTAAAATAAATACTATATTTTGAAAATTTAAAACTAGGTTAAATTTGTTTTATACTATTGTGAGTTGGTGCTTATATCGGCAAGTTATTTGTCTCAGCACCTGCACTTGAAAACTTTATTTTAACGTTACTCCAGTTTCATTGAGTATCGTTACACCGACATTTTTTTATCATTACATAAATAAGGATTTTATTCCTTAAAATTTGTGGTGGAAAATGCTTCTTCCAGTATTACGGAGTATCGTTACACCCCAAAATAGAAGTAAATTTCATTTGTCAAAAAGCATTTGTGCAAAGTTACTCAGTAAATTTGATGTAACTTTTTTACTTAATAAATTTGGAGAGAACCAGGAACCAATTTTCATAAACCACTTTCTGGAAACAGCACTCTCCAAAACGTGTAGAAAACACCAAGTCTCAACTTCGAGATTTTCGACCCATCTCAATACTTTCTTTAGCTTATGTTTCATAATAGGTAATTGAAAGTAAAAATATACTTGGTATTCGTTCAAATGAAGTAGGTCATTTCATTTTGTTAATAGTTTATGTCAAAGGAGCGTAAGTCATCAGTTTTGTTCCAAAAAGGGTCAAGTCATTTTCATCGTTATTTATATCCTGATAACTACACTGTCAGGAGTATTTTAACTAAATAAATTAGAATTTTTATCAACGATAGATATCTGTAGAAAAATTCTTAAAATCAATAATATATCTTACACTAGCAAATTTATACCCGTTCTTCGCACGGATTAAAAAAATATCAAATCGTTCCAAATATGTTTACCATATAACCTGTTACAGGATCATAAACTTATGTTATTGTTCCCGCTCGTTATAAAGTATAAAATCCCGTTTCATTGCCTTAAAATTCCAAATAAAAAATAAGCTATAAAATGCACTCATAAATGTCATCACAATTCCCTCATAAATACATAAGACCTTTTAGCTCATTTGGCGCGTTTTGGGAAATAATTTGGCGAGAAAATAGACATAGCTACAAACACACCCATTATACAGCTCTAACACAATGACCTTCGAACAACCGACCAGCTTATAAATTATTTATAAAAGAAATTGCCTATTTGGCGAATTTTAGTTAATAAGTTGGCAACGTATTTGGCGAAAAAATAAAGACATAAAACACTAATAGCTCTAGTGTGATGGCCTTTATTAACCATCATAGTTCAGTAAAAGCTTAACTATACATTTATTGCTAAAATATGCATACATGCAGTCAACAGAAAAATCAATGAAAAAATCATCAAATAAACCTACAATAAAATCCGGGAATGAAGACTGGCGAAATTACGTCACTTGAAACATGTCAATTATTTTTCAAATAATGAATTTAGTTTCTGAAAGTAATGGCAAAAGAATAAAATAAACATTTTGAATTTTAAATGTTTTCGTTAAAAGTTTTATTTAATTTTTTCAGCCGATGGCATCAGGAAAGAGAAAAAATGATCGGATTTGAGCGAAAGTGGTGTATTTTTTTCAGAAAATTCGAATTTTCTCTAAAAATGAAACAAATATGAAAAAACTAAGCCTCAGGTGCACACGTTAGTATTAAAGGGAATCTATCTTTAAAATTTCGAATTCCTATGGGCAGTATAAGTAGGTATTTTACGATCCGAAGACAGACACACAGACAGACTCTTTCTTTTATTATTATAGATTACAAAATCTCGTTTTCGGAAATGTGCAGAATTTTTTTTTAACGCCTTTTGGAAATGAGCTCTTTAAAAGCTGTCATCATGAAACAAAGTAAAAATTAGCTATTTTTAAGTGTCATAATTAGTTAATTTTTTGGGGCTTTTACTGAAATACCTCAAATTCATATTTTTTTAGTTTCTATAGAGACTTGTTGCTATAAATGACTGAGAAAAGTTGACCTAGTATGCCCAGAAGTATGATATTGTTAGCCATTGCTAGCTATTATTGCTATTGTTAGCTATTCTTAGTATTTTGCAGTTGAAAAGCAGCATTTTTCGATAAAAAAAAGCTTCAATATTTAATAATAACTCTATAAGATATTTGAAACAAGTAAAAACTAAATGATATGTTTAACCAATTCTTGCCTCTTTTGTAAATTACATTAACACCTTCCTTTAAAGAATAAAGACATTAACTTTGAATATTAAAAATCGTTTTTCTTGTCACTTAATTTGTTTGACATAATGCTTTTTAAGGGATTTTAAGAATGTTCCTTTGTCTTATATTTTGTTTATTTAGACAAACTTAAACTTAGAAACAAAACTTCCGTATGATATTTTTTGCCACTGGCATCAATGGCTAAAATTGGACCCAATAGAGTAATAAAGTGTTTTGGAGAAATACTTGACTCGTTTTGTATCTTATAAGGGTTATTTCTGCAAATATTAATAAGATATTTGTGTGTCACAATTAGGTTCTAAATCACAGTGTTATTCTTCATTCTAGGTGCGTTTTCGCACTATCTTAAAAGAACAGTTTCGTGAATTGTATCAGAAAAATATCTATTTTAGCTTATTTTTAATAAGTTAAATTTATATATTATATTAACGCCTTCACTTCTAAAACGGCCCAGGCGGCCGTACAACTAAGGATTCGATAATGATATTCCTATAACATATTACGCGGAAACAAAAATCCTGCGTAGGGAAAGTGTTAATATGATAAATATTAGAAATATCTTTTAAATCGTAGTATAGGGGTATATAGTTATATTTGTTGCTTTTTGACAGACACAAAAAACTTTTGATTGTAAACGCTGGACCGAGTAAATTTACTACGTTGAGAAATATTTGAAGTTTACTGCAAGTGTAAGGAATACTTATAACTTTTGAAGTCACAATAGTTTGTTAACAAGAATATCAGAAGTAAATAATGAAGCCAAATTTTTAAAAAAATACTTAATTCCGACATGTGAAAGTTAAATAAAATCCAAATAACCATTCTATAATAAATGTTATACAAATTATAAAGTTTATCACACTTTATGTACAATTTAAAGACATGCGATTTGGCATATTTAGTTTTATCAAAAAATTTCTAAATTTATAAATCAGTACTATTAAGTAGTATTAATACAAAGAGTGCAAATTAAATTAAGTAAGTGCGTACTGACAAATTAACACCACTTTTGTGAACAAATTTAACACCTTCATTTCCGAATAAAAACTTAAGATTTAAGTTTTTTTTAATTCGTTTTTCGTTTCACTTAGTTTTCCCTGTATAAATTGTTCAGGACTATTGCAGTCATTAGTCTTATATTTTATTTATTTGATCTCACTTAAGCAGAAAGCAAATCGTTTATGAGTTAATTTAAAGATATTTTGAAAATTTATAAATTGGTTTTATACTAGTGGGTGGTGATGCTTCTGTCGGCAAGTTATTTGTCTCTACACTATAAAACTTCATTTTAATGTTACTCCAGTTTCATAGAATAACGTTACACCGACAATTTTTACATAAAATTTTTTTTATTCCGTAATATTAGTAGAAGCAATATCTTCTACCAGTTTTACAGTGTAACGCAACAATATTTTTGGAGTAACGTTACACCGCAAATAGAAGTAAATTTCTTTTGTGCAACGTTACTCCTGTAAATTTGGTGTAACTTTACTAAATAAACTTGGAAGGAACTAGGTTAGTATAGATAAATCTTAAACTTGATTACTTTCCCAACACTGTAAAGCTTTAGTGTAACTTCATTCGTAAACACGATGTCAGCATGTACTTCCACCATAAAATTACACCGCTAAATCGGAGAAAGCTTTCTCTGATTTTGTGATATGGCGTAATGCTGTAATGTAAGCAAACTAAAAAAAATCATGCAACTCGTGACGTTGAGATCAATTATCTACTTGAATACAGTGTTCAAAATTGGATAAAAGAATTTAAGAGCAATCTGTGCTACTAACCTAAAAAACTAGGAACAAATGCACATTACCTAGGGGCATTTTTAAAAAAGTAATATATTTAAACAAAATGATTTTTAAAAAAAAATCAAGCTAGGTGATTTTAAAGTTGTAGTTGCATTGCTTATAGAATCATCGAAGAGTTTCGCACTTTTAAGATAATTAAAATTCTAAAATTTAAGAAATTACAATTTATGATAACCGGAGTTTTTGGAAATTATGGTCATCTCGGTAAAAGTTTTTTGAATTTCTGAATTTTTTATAAACTCCTCAATTTTGGGATTTTACGGAGTTCGCCGAAGTTTCGCAATTTTGCAGATGCAATTTACAGATAGTCATAGTTGTGTGAATCTAGGACTGTCGAATTTTTAAGAGTTTATGATCACATAGGTTTTAAATAGATTATATATTTTATAGATCACAAGTTTCACACATTTAGGATCAGGGAAGATTTGTAGTTTCAAGATTATTTTTGGCAAGATTGTTGGAAACCACGATAAAAAAAACGTATTTTCCGAATCATTAACTTTAATTTTCATAAATATTCCGATGTTACACTTAAATATAATAATCCTACCAATAGTCGTGCCTTTAGGAAATGAAATATTCGTTTGATCACATTGTGATGACATGGTTTGTAGAGCACTGAGCGATTAGCGTATGTAAGAAAATTTAAATGCTGATGACATGACGTTAGTAGTTTGAAATATGTTTTTCAAAAGAAAAGGAACGGAATAAATGTTAAGACAAAAAAAAAGTTGAACATTATTATTGTTAGTACTTTGTTATAACTAAAACAGCTGACCATATGTGCATTTTGTAGTAGTAATTAAAAAAATTAAATACATGAAAAGGTATCAAGAAGTTATTCTCATTGCCAAAATAGAAAAGATTATATTATTTTGATTATTAAAATTGTTTCGATTTATTTTCTATTTCAAACACAGTTTTATAATCGAAAGCTACATGTTTTTAAAATATATATGCATGACAAATAATATTTGCTTATATGAAAACATTGCGGAAAGAAATGTCCTTTTTTTAATTTTTTGTAAAAAAAAGTTAATTAATCCTCTCCTCAATACATACTTATAGTATATAATACGAAAACTTTTCATTTATATTTCAAACTAATTAAAGAAATTTAGTTGACATTTATTAACCAAAACTATCGTATTATATTCAACATATTTTTTTAATTATGCAAATGCTTTACAAATTATAAGTTTTCAATGTGTGCTGTTGCCAAAACACTAATATTTAATAATTTTTTCTAATAAGTTTTTCAACTATTTCTTTTGTTTCTAAATCGTAATCATTTAACTGAGATAACTAAACTTTTATAATTCTCCAAATAGCACTACGATTTATTATAGTAATAATAAGTTTTTTTTAACAAATAAATAAAAACATTCTTACTAAAAGAAGATTGTACAAAATATTTCTTTTCCACAATTCCTATCAGAAGTTGAACTAGATTTACAAAGAGAGACTGAAAATTCTGCAACAGCGCCTTTCTGAGACTTCCGAATCTTTCTCAAGATCTCTCTTGGCCCTATCTGTTGCTCCATCTGAAAGAAAAACCAGAAAAACGGACTTGACTTTACGCATGCGCATTTCTTATCCAGAAAACTTCGATCTTCTACTAATTTCGCACTGAATACTTTGGAGAATGACGTTTTATTTGAAGAAATGTCGTATTCCGTATTGGGACACTATAAAAATATTACTTGAAGTTGTTTTGTATACCTCTGAATGTGTCTTACTAAATGATAGATCTTTTTGGAATATTAGTTTTCGAAGAAATTAGGGGTTACAAAATCCATTTTAGTATAGTTTAACTGACTAAAAACTGTATTTATTAGGTGTTAAAATACATTATTGATTTTTTAAAAAAATATTCCAAATATTCTTTTCGAACTGTTATATCATTTTTCCCTTCTTATTCGAAAAAAATATAGGTTTTTAAATTGTTATAAACAAGATACTTATACTCCGTGCCAACGAAAGATGATAAAATTAAAATATGCTAGGGAGAGGGTACTTTTTGATGTAAAGAGATTTTCATAAAATACTTGCGAATCCATCCAGAAAATATGTTTAAAGCATTAATTTCGTTTAAGGTATAAAAAAGATTTTAATATTATTTGAGCAAATTAGGTAATTTTATCTGAATATTTTATTTTGATTGAATTGTATTTAGAACAATTTGTACAAAATAATTGCGTTTTAAGATTTTTTTTTTGCTTTGCTTTCTATATAGTTACCGTTTCCATTGGCAATTTATTTATCATGACAGTTGTTGCTGATTATTTGTAAAATATCACAATTCATCGTAGAATCGTGTAAGTTTCGGCCTTAAATATGCTACATTTCAAGTGCTAAGAAGGATGGTATAAAAAGAAGGATGGTTGCATGGAAAACTTGCTTTGTTTTAACTATGAGTTAAATATGATTAAATATGAGTTTTATACAAGACGGCAGTTTATAATTCTTTCTTGTTCTTCTTATAATTCTTCTTCTTTCTTTAAATGGATAATAGAAGTTATCAGTAGAACTTTTTCTAATACTGAACTTCACTTAGTGGTGTATTTGCCCAATATGACTGGAAAAAGTCGATTCAAAAAAAATTCTAAGTTAGAAAATTTCGTTGAAAATTGAAGAGCTTAGTGGAAAACGTGCTAAGTGACAAAACGGCGAAAACGAGAAAATGACCTTTACAATTTTTAGTTTGCGCTCAGATCTATTGAAAATGGTGCTTGCTAACCGTAAAAAATACTCTACACTTAATGTTTACGAAAAAGGGGAAACTTGTTATCGTTAAAGAAGTTGACAAAAAACAGTGTGTTTGACAAATTGACACAATTTACGAAAATGTTAGTAGTATGTTTATTGACAAAAAGTCGAAATTTTTTCAAAAATGTCACTTAATATGTCCTTCCACAAAAATCTTCAATTATAATCAAATGGTCAATAAATAGTTTGCAGTACTTTATTTGCTGTTTTTGTTAATTTTGGAGACGAGTCGTGCGAATAGTGAAAACTTAATGTTACCGTACCTTTGCACTCCCTGAGATTTTTTTCTCATTTAACAATATATAAGATTTCCTTTTTTTTTAATTCTAGTTAAAACTTGTAGGTATTTTGAGAATGAAAAGTGGCAAAATATATATTAAATATTGCTCTACAGTTTTCTTGTTGTCATAAATATTTTATATATGCTTTCTTAAAGAGCTTGAAAAAGCTCCACATTTCAATTCGATTTTCTTGTTTTGTTTAGTTTTGGGATAATTTGTTCTCGTTCCTTAAAATTTTGCTTCGGTTTTACTTGTAATTAAAAAAATTTGAATTCACACTTTCAGATCTGTTGATCGATATCGGTAAAAAATATTTGTTTTATAAGGCTCTAGAAATTTACTGTAAAGTTCGCCTCGATTTGTCACAAAACTTTTTGTCTGTAAATTGGTTAAATATTTAACCACTAATATTGATCGCACCTATTCAGAACATTCTTTTTGAATATAAAAAGAAAAAGATAAAAATATATATTATCCCCGTGTGTCTTTGCTATGGTGTAGTTGTCAGAATGCATTTATGCCGACGACCTGAGTTCGTATACCGAAAAATAACTTTGTTTTAACTTTCCCCTCCCAGCAATACAGAAATATTTGTCTGTTATTTATGAATATTTTCTGTATTGCTTTGTTATCCGTATCAGATATTTTCTGAATACTTTCCGTCAGAAATTTTCTGTAATGTATCCTTTTTTGAGTCCCAGTGGTTTGGTGGTAGTGGATCCTCATTGGCCGCGTCACAGGTCCGGGGATCGAGTTCCGGATTGGACGAGGTTGACCCATTCTTTCATCCCTTAAGTACGTCGATAAAATGAGGACCAAGCTTGCTTGGGAACTAAACACTGGGGGTTCCGCGTGAGGGTGACCACCTAACCTGTACAGTGCCGGTAGTACATATGCATTGCACCCCAGAGCCATTGGTCAAGTAAGCTGAAATGGACACGGCAAGATTTGGCCCACTAACGCACTGTTGCGCCGATGAATTTAGTTTAGTTTAGAGTTTAAACCTTTTTTTTCAGTAAACAATGAATTCTATCGATGTCCAATTTATGTTACAATATCAGAATTATCTAATTATATCTCATAGTATCGTGTGCTGCTTTGGTATTTTTAATGGAGTTGTTTCAAATGACGTTTATAGTTTTCATTTTTGCATTTCCACAATTTCATTGGTTGTTTCAATTTCAGTTTCACTCTCAATATGCTAAAAACCGTGGATATTTAGTATTAATGATATTTTAGATTTAGTATTTGAATAAAAATAGTCTTCATATTTCAGTATAATAAATTGCACAACATAAAAAGAACAATAATAGAACAAAAACGACTAAACGAGCAATAAGACAAAATAAAATAAAAATAGATCGCTATGACAACCTACACTGTCCAAAATTATTTAGAAATTCCAATATTTCTTTTTATTAAATTGAAATAATTAAATCAAATAAGCAATAAAACAAATGTTATTCCAGAAGGAATTTAAACAATGCCAAAAATTCAGCTCATCAAAATTAAAGCACATTGCAAATCTCAGAAAAAAATTCGAATTCGAAGTCTTCAATTATTTAAAAAAAATCTGCAAAATTTAATACTTATTTAAAAAGTATATTTTTATTCAAATAAAATCACCATTGTCACTCACAACAATCGCACGGGACACTTATTAAAACGTTAAATAGATATTTAAAGGAAGTTATTTTTGTGAGATAAATCGGTTTGGAAAGACGTCATAATATGACTCACAATAAGATTCCCTAACATTTCGTTCGGCACAAATGATTCTATTTTTTTAAGCAGAGGTAATTTTTGGTTTACATTTAAACAATTATTAATGAATACTGGCGTTTTGATACTATTTATTACTTTTGATGATGTTTTATTTGTTTTTCTTTTTCTGTTTAAGTTTCATTGAAAAATCATTCGGAGTAGTTAGGTTTTGGTGGTATATTGTTATATGTTGTTGTACGGGATTTTGAAATGTTTACTTTCTTAATGCTTTCATTTAAGATCGATGAATATTACGTATTTGTTCTTCGAAATAAAAATAAATTTAGCAAATGATATTAAATAAGTATTGAATTTTCCAAGGAAATAAATAAACTAGACAAATTTAGCGCTGAAATGTTCAATGTAGAATTAAAGGCTTCGTTTGAGGATTTTTTTTTCTCTGTTGTACACGCATGTTTTAGAAGCGGTTGAAGTGACAGATTCTGATACAAACCCTTGCTTTATTAGCCTACTTTTCTTTTTTTAAATCAAAGAATTTAAAAAATGAAAAAGTAGGTATTGACATGCGGTCGATGTCCGTCTGTTTGTTTGTTTGTCTGTCTGTCCGTACCCCCTTCCAAAATCGGTTCTATCATTCGGATCTTAAAAATTCTTTTTCTGTTAGAAAGCTATGACCTTAGAGACCCAACTTTCATACTTTTTGTCCGCCTGTCTATACGTCCGGACGGACATAAATCTACTAACTGTCGGCGAATTTCCCATTGAATTAGCATTGAAATTCAATTTTGAGCCATTTAAATCACTGTTGCATAATCAACAATGGCATTAGAAACATTATTTAAAAATATTTGAAGCAAAATAATTTTTTCATGAATTTTTTTGGAATGACGTCATAAAATGTAGCACAATGTGATTATTTGATTGTTCATTAATTTATTAGAGAAAGCGGCAAGGCATATTTTTTGCATACAATTGTGCTTAGTTTTAATTTACATTTATTTTTTAATGCAGTTTGGAGTAGTTTCATTATTTTTGCTATTAATAAATACTATTTAATTATTCTTCGAACTACAAATAAATCGATCAGACGATAAGTAATATTATTATTTGTGTTAAGTTATTTGTGAAAGAATATTAAAGAAAATAGTTGATTTTGGCTTTAGAAGTTTAAATTATAGCTGGATGCTGTGTTTAGCGATTTTTTTCCTAATGTGTGTAAATATAGTGTCGAAACGATTGCTGATGATATTTACTGTTATGAACCTAGTTGTTTCCAGATTAGAATTTCAGTAAGTATTTAAGTAACATAAAAGTAGGCTATTTTAGTTTTTTAAGAACTTCTTGTTTTTAAATACATTTAAGTGTTACACAAATCCGAATTTTTCCAAAATGTTTATACAAAATTATTTAATTTAGCTATTATGTTTTAGCTGAGATAAAAAAAATTTATTAGTTTTAGCTGAGAATAAAATTTATTATAACTAAGACATTTTTACTTGATAAAGAAAAATTAAATTCGACCCTTTCAATCACTTTTATCAAACTAACAATTTCAAAGTACATTCGGTTATCAATATAAAATATAATTGGAAGAGAAAATTATCTGGGAACTTTAAATTTTTACAGTTTTATACAGTTTCTTATGAAATGCTGGAAGCTTCAAGATCAAATTTAATATTCTTCAAAGGAGAAATCGTGTGAAATATATAATTTCATATTCATTTGTAGTTGAAATATCCATTGTTTGACCATTTTATATCCATTGTTTGACCATTGAAATTCTTTCAAATCATCTTTTTGCTATAGATAGCCGTAGGTTTCAAAAGGATGTTTTAACTTCATTCAGTAAGTCCTTTTCAAAAGGTAATATGCAGTTGCCAAAGTTGAAAATTTTTGCAAATTTCTATTTATTGGACTGATGATCACTAAAATTAAGAAAAAGATAAATATTCAAGTTTTACTAAATAACTGAAGAGTGTAGTTGCAAAAAACGCCAATGAATGCTCCGGATTCAATAACTTAGTTATACTTAGAAAAATGCGCACCTTTAAACAAGACATTGATGCTTCTGAAATATAAGAAATTTGGAAAAATTTGCACTTTTGTTCTACTATTTTTGATTTAAATTTGTTTTTGATTGAATACTCACAAATTTTATAAATGTAGTTATGGTTCTATAAACTTCCTCTAAACTTTAAATTTTCGAATTTTACCAAAGTATAAACTTGTATATTTTCTGAAACTTTTATGCATTGCTACACTGTAAAAACCGTTGAAATTTTACGTAAAAAAAACCATATATTTACAGAAAAATACTTTTATTTTCTTTAAACAGTTTATTTGATGCAAAAATATGCTGTTTAAAGTAAGGAAAGTTTAGTGCGGAGACCAGAAAAGAACTGCCACTTGCCTGGTTTGTGCACTAAACAAGGTAAGATTAGGTTGAACGCTTTCACATGTCTATTTCTATCCTCCTAGGGGCTATGACACAGCCGATTTAAGCCTCGTAATTTAGAACCGCGATCAAGTGACGAGGTCGACATCTGATCTGGCACTCAACCAGATTTCGAGAGAATCGGGACTTTTGACTACCTAGATTTAGTGAGTACATCTGTCCCAGTGAAATCGGGAAACCCCGCAATTTAGTCAATTGTTTTATTATTGTTGGCAACAAATATCCGTCTATAGGATGTAGCTGGTTTAGAACGTGGGATCCTCTGTTTGAGAGGCCGATATTTGGACGACGGGGCTACGAGCCCCCACTAAACAAGGATTTTTAGGCTTTGCTACATCATTATATGGACAGAGTTATAGAATGTTTTGCATTAAATGAGGCATTTTCCTTGACAGAATATAAAAAGCTCAATGACTCAATTTTGAGTTTGTTTTTTTATTTCACAGTTCTTATTATTTGAAAAAAGTTTTTAAAGTACAAGTTTTCTTTGTTTTGCAAAGAGATAAAAAATTTATTTATTTCAGAAACCAGTCGATCGATTTGCACTTAACTGGTTTTTAAAATAAACGATTTATTTAAATGTTTGAAACTAAATATTATGCTTCAAAAGAAATATGTTCATCATATCGTCGTACAATATTGTTGCATTAGGATAGTGAATGAATGGTATTGTATTCAAAATTGATTTCTTACATGATTTTATGAAGGTCAAGTTTTAAAGTTCTATAAACAAATAATGTAACAAAAGATAGTTGAGAAAACAAATCTTAGCTGTAAAATAGGTAGTAGTAACAAGGTACTTCTTTATGTTATGGCAAGATCCATAGAAACTCAAATAGGAAATAAATGAAAGGGTCTAGTTGCAAAACTTTCACTGCCATTTCTATCAAAGCTAAACTTAGATATCGGGCCCAATTCGTACCATGGCGACTGTTGACTATTGTAAAGTCAATTGGATAAAGTCACCACTAAACATATTGGACCCTATATATCAGTTATAACTTGGAAAATGTGAGTTTTGAAGCTAGACTCTTCAAATGAAATATTACACACCTTTGCAAAAAATCGTGGTATCTATTTTAAAAACTTATTTTAGGAAAATAAAATTCTTTAAATTAAATTTAAAAGTTCTCAAAAAATATTTTTTCTGTAAAAACCGCATTTGGTTAGAAAACAAGTTTGATTAGAAAATATATATTTATTAGGTTTTATGTTTATAATTAAAGTTGATTGAATATTTAAATTTCATTCCATATTTTTTCGGCATGCGATGAAATTTAATAAATATTCATTTTAAAAATATAGAAAAAACCTATCTAATTTGTTTAATGAAAAATACATTGTCTGTAATTATCCCCTCTGGACTAAATATCTAAATGTAGGTCGTCATTTCTGAAGCACTCATAAAACATGGGTATTGCGCGATTCAATAGAAGAAATAGTGAAGAAATAAATAATATTTTAAATTAGTGAAAATTAGTCATCGACATTTTCTACACCTGAAAAAACTTCCAAATCTTTTGCAAGCAGGTAATATACATGCAACTAACACCAGTAAAATATTTATAGACAAATGAAAAGCTTAATTATACATAGTACACTTGTGTCTTTTAACTTGTGCAGATGACGACTTTTTCCTGTTCGGTTTTTGCGATAATCCCCAACAGAGACTTCTTGATTTTGAAAAAATTATTGCTCCTGAAGACGAACAACCAAAAATGAGATAATGAAGCAAAATATATATTTTTACATGTTTAAAAAGTATAATGAACATTCATACAAACAACCAAACCACTTTAAAGTAAAATATTGGTTTGATGAACATATATATTTTTTATTATTATACACATATATTGTTTTATGTGGGTGACCGCACTAGCATAGCTATTCTGAAATTACTTGGATATATTTCTGTGGACCACGAAGTGCACCTCCAATTGATACCCTCGCATGTGGGGATTTACGGAAATGAGGTTGCTGACGACTTGGCAAAGCAGGGCTCGGTTGAACCATTGGGTTCAGACGCCCCATTAACTTTTGACGAGCTTTACTCCATCAGAAAAAACAATGACTTAAAAACTTGGAGGGTCCCTCCATCCCATGATTGGTATTGGCGGAGATGTCCTGGGGGCTCCATTGGCCTTTCCTGCGATAGAGCCGACCAGACGGCGCTGTCAAGATTTGCCAGCGGCCACCTGAAGAGTTGCTCCTATAGTAATGGCAACAAGGTTTTCCCGGTTTGTGCAAAGTGCGGGGTGGAAAGTGCGTCCCCGGAGCACATTCTTGCTTGTCTTTGCATTCCTAAGGAGACTTTTGCGACGGACCCTTTGCTTGCCCTGGATTTTTTGAGAGTGTATGGACTCATGGACAATGTCTAGCTGCCGCTAGACTGAGGGGATTAGTCACAACAACATATATTGTTTTTTTGTGTGTCTTTCAATTCGGACCAAACCAATGGGCATGGGTTCCTTAAGCACCTATAAAATACCCATTAGTGTGTAAGTTAAAACAATCTATACATTAGACACAATGCATAAAGTTGTCTACAAATAAAGTACTAATGCGTTATTCTCTTTTGGAAGAGGTCCAGACATGCACTTACCAGAGCTGGAATAGGAAGAACACAACCATTGAATAAAACACCCATGTGACATAGACTAAGGTAGGTTCATAACTTAAATATGAAGATTTATAGAATTACCAAAAAGGTTTATACTACACTTGAGTTTATGTTCAAGAGCAGAAAAGCTTTCCAAGAAAGAAATATTACCAAAGCTTGTGAAATATATAAGCAATGTTTATTGTTTAATGTGAATTCATTAATTAAAGCTACACATTAGACATGCTGCAGTTTATTTATAAAAAAGCGTAACGCTTTAGCAAAATATAAAATATATAATATTTCATCATTTTATGTCTTCTATCTGTGCACACTCGTGATACTTCTAGCATTTACGTTAACATAATTAAACTATCTTCAAGATATGCAAAGGGGATACGGTACCCAAAAAATTGGTCAAAATATCGATTTTTCAGTTTTTTTCTTCTCATTATTCACATCTTTCTGAACATTTACTGAATGTTTCATAACGATATCTTCTGTAGAAAAAAAGTTATTGAACATTTTCTGGAGACATCCTTTGAAGTTTGAACCCTTATTTCGTCAGCTTTCAGATTGTTTTCTCGGTTTCGCGTTTTTTCAATTCTTGTGTTTATAAATCCTTAAGGCGTTTTTGCTAAATAAGTTAGAATTTTGAAATTTTTAGCCTGTGTCTTATATAACTAATGCACAAAATTGAGCATGTAATAAGGTCTACTATGCATAGATTTTTTTAAAAAAAATATGTTAAATTCAATAATGTGTAAAGAATTTTAGATTTTTTGAGATTTTCAGTACAAATACATGTAACTCTTTTAGCGTAGATCTAATATAATAATAACTATAATAATAAAATAAATTTATAATAAAAAACAGTAATAATAATGGAAATGTGTATGATAACTGTAGTGGCCGATGATGGATTTTAATAAACTTTAAAAAAAACTTATTTATTTTTCTTAACTACTTTATTTCAAAGATCAGACTTCACTTTTTACACCAATTCGAAAACTAATCTTTTCCATTTCTACAAAACCACTGATGCCACCGCACATAAGCTTTTACACAATCGTCGCCACGTTTTCAGTTATTTATTTAATCTGAACGTGACCCTTACACCTCTCCCCTAAAATCATATTATTTCCGAAGATCTAATATGATGACAATACATAAAGTTTACAAAATACTTTACATCAAAATTACTGTCTACACATATGTAACCCTTCAGTACCGTCACAGTCATAGTCTTGATAACGCTTAACACAGTCATAGTCTTGATAACTTGACTTAATTAGTCAGTTAGTTAATTAGTCAGTTAGTTATTTAGTCAGTTATTCAATTAGACAGTTAGTTAATTAGTCAGTTAGTTAATTAGTCAGTTAGTTAATTAGTCAGTTAGTTAATTAGTCAGTTAGTTAATTAGTCAGTTAGTTATTTAGTCAGTCGGCTGGCCAGCCAGCCAGTCAGTCAGTTAGTTACTGACTAACTAGTTAGTCACTCAGTTTACTAACTGACTAACTAACTGACTTACTGACTGACTTACTGACTGACTAACTGACTAACTGACTAACTAACTGACTAACTAACTGACTGACTAACTGACTGACTGACTGACTAACTAACTAACTGACTGACTAACTAACTGACTAAATGACTAAATAACTAAATAACTAAATGACTAAATAACTAAATGACTAAATAACTAAATGACTAAATAACTAAATAGCTTATTAAATAACTAACTAAATAACTAAATAAATATAATCTCTAATATATTTTTTTTAAAAAATCGAGAAATGGACAAAAATCTTTTTTCGGGATTTCGACCCATTCAGGATTTTGACCCATTCGAGATTTCGGCATGTCGGTTTTGGCTTTCGGGATTTTGGCTTTTGGGATTTCGGCTGTCGGGAATATGTCCCAGATCCTTGAAATTGCTACCCTGAAAAAGCTTTCATGTTGTCGAAAGACTTAATTTAACTTAATAAGACTAATTTTTTATAATTTTTATTTTATTTTATTTAAAAAAAAATTTGTTTTTTAAATAAACGTTTAAATATATGCCAGGTTCACTCAATATTATTTTACTGTGATTGAGACAAAATTATAAAAACTTTGCAGTAAATACATTTTAGACGAAAATAATATTTTCATAAATTTTTTTTAAACATTCTGTAAATTGAAACCAAGTTAAAACATTAATTATACAGAATAGCTTTTACGAATATTTTATTGAATATAAAGTTAAATTTGAAACCAAATCACTATTACTATAAAATATCATTGACACAATTATATAATTAATCAAAACCTGAAAGCAATTTTTTTAAAAGGCAACAAAACTGTTGAAAATTTAATTGGAGTAATTTAGCATGTTTTTTAAAAAAACTTTTTATATTAAAATTACTAAAAGTATTAAAATTACTAAAAGTAATTTGCGGAAATTAACCAAGCGATCGTTCGACCAGCTTTTTCCGTATTTTGTGCATCACTCTTTCTTACAATACCTAACCTTAAATTTTAAAATTTCATAATATTTTTTTATTCACAGTGTACTTTTTTCATTTGGAAACGTTTTTATGTTCATATCTTCAAAACTAAACCTAATTATTAACTACTAACAAAATTTAAGACGCAACTTATGCATCATTAAAATAATACTTTTAACTATAAAGAAATGGAGAAGATAATGTTTTTCAGCAGTTTTAAAAGCAGTTACTAAATAATTCTATAATAATGTATGTATTAGTTGAATGAATAAACCCAAGCATTTTTAGAATGTATTTTTATTATAACACAAAAAAAACTATATGGCTTATACTTACTTTTATAATTTTTTAAACAAAATATTCCTTTGTTCCAATGAAATAATTTCTTTTCACTAGTTCTAACTCACATATTTTAAAACTGTAGGAAATCACCAATAATTTTCCTGTACCCTCTGCAGAACTATGAACTACCCCTTTTCTGTATTCCTACGCACATCTAAAAACCGAAATGCTCTTCGGTGAACACGAACACTCATCACTTAACTTTCAGCTCTGATTGAACGAGCAACGCTCGTTAGGTCGTCCTGTAATGACGGGACCTATCTACAACGGTCCAGATCGCCCCTAAATTCTCATAGATTATTTACTAAATTTAAATCGTTCTAAAATGATAATTAATAAAGAGCTTGGACTTATAAAAAGCTTCGTATTTACCAACCCTGCTGCCAACAAGAACACTCATTGGGATACTTTTTTGATGCATAAACATTGGTTTATATTTTATAACCTTGAAAAATGGAATATCGAAGCGATAAGACATTTTTTTAACAATAATAAGACTGAGAAAATCTAGTTTCTTGGTAGGATAGCGAAAATAATTAACAGATGTTTGACGAATTAAAAACAACCCATTTTATTTTCTCTTTATTATCATAAAATATTTGAAAATCACATTTATATAATTTTTAACTCTTCCGATAAATATTATCTGTTTGTCCTGCTCTAGCGAAATTTAGCCGCAAGTCTCCAAACCAAAGTGCCTCTTTGTTAATTCAAGGGAAAAATTATTTTCTAAGCACCATTTCTGCGGATGTACAGAATATTTTTTACAAAAGGTTTCATATGTGATAATTTTAGCTTTAAAAAATATTTTTACAAAAAATATTCAAAGCAATTTTTAAAAAAAGTGGGTATATATAGATACCTGTAAGTCAGCTACATTTATCATATAAAAAACCGTTTGTAAAATTATCCAATGCACGGGAAATGTGTCTCAGAAAATCATTTTGGTCATAGTATTAACACAGGGGCACTTTGGTTTCGAGACCCGCGGTCATTCGTTCACTGCAAAAAAGAAACTGTTGCTTTTATAGTTAAATACCATATTTTTACAGTTAAAAACTGTTCTTTAGAAAAACAGTTTATAACAGTTTTTTTTATCTTCGTTAACATGACGTCACACTCACAACCCATCAAATGCACCTGCCCCTCGGGGAATTTGAAGACGTGCAAAAATTCACGTGTTTGAGATCATCGTTCTGATTCGTTCCCGCGCATTGGGTTTCTGTAGCGTTAATGTTTATTAACTGTAACTTAAATGTATTGCGTGCGAGCTCAATACTGAACCGTCTGCGACAAAGTACTTACTCGGTCTCGAAGGCTAGTATTGGGTATTTTATTTTGGCAGGGAGAAACTGTTAAATTAACGGGAGAAAACTATTAAATTAACAGTTTTCCCTGCTAAATTAACAGTTTTTCTCTGCTTAATTAACAGTTTCTCCCTGTTAGAATTACAGTTTTCCTGTAAAAAAATACAGTTTTAAACTGTATAAAAACAGTTACTAACTGGCGTCAAAGTTGACAGTTTTTAACTGTAAAAACAACAGGTTTTTTTTACAGTGTTCTTATTCGCCGTTAATCATCAACTGCTGTTGGAGCGAATAACACGCAGAAATAGGATTTATTAAATTGTATATTTTTTTATTTGACTCAAAGTATTATAATAACACATTTTATACACGTATTTCTTATCTCAACTCCCCAGAGGCCCTTGCTACAAAGATATACCAGAGTAGAATTAGCGGAACTATTATTCTTTTTTAAAGTAGAATAGTTGATCTATAATATATATTCTTCAAAAGCATTGTTTAACGATTAGGAATATTTTAAGTAGCTTAAAAAATACTATACTTTATTATTTAATGTTTTATATTTATATTCTCAATAACTGTTTTCTTTTTTTAAGTATTGTTTGTGTTGTTAATATGCAATTCTTATCATAGTCATTCAAATGAAGTTCGAAACTACAAAGCTTTCCTCGGATGCGTTATAGCTCAATTTAATCGTGTATTATAAGTTGGCAGTTAGAAAACAGTAGCATTGGGAAAAAGTATCTATAATTTCTTTCTATTTGTAACATTTAAAGATTGTAATAAAGGTAAATACTAGTTTTATTTTTATTCTTTAAAACACATAATTTAATGTTCTATAACTCAAAATTTAATATTCAAGCTGCTAGCTTAACTAAACTTACAACTGCATTTTTCGGTAAATATATTGTTTTTTCTTTAAAAGTAACATATTTTTTACTGTATATTTATTGAAATTGTGTAAACAATCGTATTTTTCCTAATCGTAATCTTTGAAAAATATTCGTTAGAATGTTTTATGTATAGTGAGCGTAATTTATGTAGTTAACGGTTTAAAACATAAATATTTAAATCTTTTACTGAGATATAAGTCAAAATATGTTGTTGAATTTTTAATAAAATTTCCGTTTTGTTTTAAAAATCATAAAGAATATGTAAAACAATTTGTATTACACCCCAAGAATATTCTGATAAAGTTGGTAAATAACAAAAAAAAATTTAACACACAAAATTGTATTTTTATTAGAATTCAAACATTTTACAATCCTTTAGAACCTATAATTACATTTTAAATTCAAAACGTCAATGTTGACACGCAACCTTATTTTTACTTTTCTTTAAAAAACCATGTTTACAAATACACTTTCGCAAAGTTATATTTTTCCATTATTATTTAACTTGTAATTCCATGCTATCTTAATTCCCCCCCCCCCCCCCCAAAAAAAAAAAAAAAAAAACACGTAACAATTAAAAAGATAGGGTTTTGCATGTTGTATTGCAGCAGTTTATATAAAACTTCAATTTAAATCGTTCCAAAATGATAATTAATAAAATGCTTGGACTCATAAAAAGCATCGTATTTATCAACCCTGCTGCCAACAAAAACACTCATTGCGATACATTTTTGATGCATAAACATTGGTTTATAACCTTGGAAAATGGAACATCGAAGCGATAAGACTTTTTTTAAAACAATAATAAGACTGAGAAAATCCAGTTTCTTGGTAGGATAGCGAAAATAATTAACATATATTTGACGAATTAAAAACAATCCGTTTTATTTTCCCTGTATTATCATGAAATATTTGAAAATCATATTTATATAATTTTTAACTCTTCCAATAAATATTATCTGTTCGTCTTGCTCTAGCTAAATCTAGCCGCGAGTCTCCAAACCAAAGTGCCTCTTTGTTAGTTCAATAGAAAAATTATTTTCTAAGCACCATTTCTGCGGATGTACAGAATATTTTTTACAAAAGGTTTCATATGTGATAATTTTAGCTTTAAAAAATATTTTTTAAAAAAAATTTCAAACCAATTTTAAAAAAAAGTGGGTATATAGAGACCTGTAAGTCAGCTACATTTATCATATAAAAAACCGTTTGTAAAATTATCCAATGCACGGGAAATGTGGCTCAGAAAATCATTTTGGTCATTGTATTAACACAGAGGCACTTTGGTTTCGAGACCCGCGGTCATTCGTTCACTGCAAAAAAGAAACTGTTGTTTTTATAGTTAAATTCCATATTTTTACAGTTAAAAACTGTTCTTTAGAAAAACAGTTTATAACAGTATTTTTTATCTTCGTTAACATGACGTCACACTCACAACCCATCAAATGCACCTGCCCCTCGGGGAATTTGAAGATGTGCAAAAATTCACGTGTTTGAGATCATCGTTCTGATTCGTTCCCGCGCATTGGGTTTCTGTAGCGTTAATGTTTATTAACTGTAACTTAAATGTATTAACTGTATTTATAACCATGTGGCGGTCAGCACAAATACCCAATACTAGCCCTCGTGACAAAGTAATTGCTTGTCGGAGACGGTTGAGTATTGGACTCGCTCGCAAGAGGTTCCCGGGTCAAAACCGGGCCCGGTGTATACCTCTTTAAAGAACCACTTGCGTGCGAGCTCAATACTGAACCGTCTGCGACAAAGTACTTACTCAGTCGCGAAGGCTAGTATTGGGTATTATATTTTGGCAGGGAGAAACTGTTAAATTAACGGGGGAAAACTATTAAATTAACAGTTTTTCCCTGCTCAATTAACAGTTTATCTCTTTTAAAATTACAGTTTTCCTGTAAAAAAAATACAGTTTTAAACTGTATAAAAACATTTACTAACTGGCGTCAAAGTTGACAGTTTTTAACTGTAAAACAACAGGTTTTTTTACAGTGTTCTTATTCGCCGTTAATCATCAACAGCCTTTGGAGCGAATAACAGAAATAGGTGTTATTAAATTGTATATTTTTTATTTGACACAAAGTATTATAAAAACACATTTTATACTCGTATTTCTTATCTCAACTCCCCAGAGGCCTTTGCTACAAAGATATACCAGAGTAGAAGGAGCGGAACTATTATTCTTTTTTTAAAAAGTAAAGTAGTTGATCTATAATATATATTCTTCAAAAGCATTGTTTAACGATTTGGAATCGTTTAAATAACTTTAAAAGTACTATACTTTATTATTTAATGTTTTATATTTATATTCTCAATGTTTTTTCTTTTTTAGTATTGTTTGTGTTGTTAATATGAAATTCTTATCATAGTCATTCGATTGAAGTTCGATACTACAAAGCTTTCCTTGGATGCGTTATAGCTCAATTTAATCGTTTATTATAAGTTGGTAATTAGAAAACAATAGCATTGGAAAAGTATCTATAATTTCTTTCTATTTATAACATTTACAGATTGTAATAAAGGTAAATACTATTTTTATTTTTTAAAACACGTAATTTAATGATCTATAACGCATAATTAAATATTCAAGCTGCTAGCTTAACTGAACTTATAACTGCAATTTTCGGTAAATACATTGTGTGTGTTTTTAAAAGTAACATATTTTTTACTGTATATTTACTGAAATTGTGTAAACAATCGTATTTTTCCTAATCGTAATCTTTGAAAAATATTCGTTAAAATGTTTTATGTATAGTGAGCGTAATTTATGTAGTTAACGGTTTAAAACATAAATATTTAAATCTTTTACTGAGATATAAGTCAAAATATGTTGTTGAATTTTTAATAAAATTTCCGTTTTGTTTTAAAAATCATAAAGAATATGTAAAACAATTTGTATTACACCCCAAGAATATTCTGATAAAGTTGGTAAATAACAAAAAAAAATTTAACACACAAAATTGTATTTTTATTAGAATTCAAACATTTTACAATCCTTTAGAACCTATAATTACATTTTAGATTCAAAACGTCAATGTTGACACGCAACCTTATTTTTACTTTTCTTTAAAAAACCATGTTTACAAATACACTTTCGCAAAGTTATATTTTTCCATTATTATTTAACTTGTAATTCCATGCTATCTTAATTCAAAAAAAAAATACGTAACAATTAAAAAGATAGGGTTTTGCATGTTGCATTGCAGCAGTTTATATAAAACTTCATAAAATTTGGTTTATGCGATCTTTATAGAGTTAAGGGGAGTCGGATGGGTGTTAGTCAAAAATGTCGATTTTCTGTTTTTCTTTTATTTCGATTTTTTGTTTACTAGTTTTCTTTTTATAAGCATTTTTTAGACACTCTGAAATATCAGTTCTTAACTATACATTAATTTTCTTTTGCGTTTCCTGAAATGTAAGGTTTTTCAACAATTAGGAACATTTTTCTTAGGATATATAAAAGATATCAACATGTTTTGTTTTATTATTTATTCCCCATTAATTGCTCTTTAATTTAAGCTAAGGAACTTTAAATATCTCTGCTCAAAAAAAAGTTATATAACTTGAAATCGGATTTTTTTTAAATACATATTTTAAAAAATCACTGTAAAAGTATTTTATTACACTGTGAAATATCCTCAGTTTAAATCAAAGAGCTATATAAAAAGAATAAACTATAAAAAAAAATCATAATGTTATCTCATCTAGTTCCTGAGAAAATGTTCCTAAAGTAAGTAAAATTAACATGGGCGAGATAGAACCATCCGACTCCCCTTAAGAAGAAGATGGAGATGTTTATTTATTTATTTTATTTATTTAGAACAAACACACACTACAGATAAAAATCCAATTACAGTGGTGCAAAGAAAAAACACAGACAAATATAAAACACGAAAATAAAACCGCAAACACACTAAAAAATACTATAAAAAGACATATAATCAGTTAAAAATTCAAACACATGTAGCTTTAAAAACTTTAAAAGACGTTAAAAATATCCAGATCATTGGAGAACTTATGCTTGGCGAGAAACAAAGTGAAGCTGTCAGATAGTCCCCAATCAACCCTATTAAGCCCTAACAAACCGCTCACTTAACGTTAGTTAAAAATAAAACGCATAATTTTATTTTTTTTAATTTTTTAATAAAAATCAAAATATTATCTAAATTTATGCAAGATGGTAGTTATTCCCTTACCAGTTAAGGAAAATGAGTTGTAATTATATTTTTTATTTGAGAAGCAGCAATCGCAAAGTCGATTGAGTAAGCCTATGCACACTCTACAATAAAAAAGCGCCAAATCGTTCGGCGAGAGTGTTTGTTTAGGTTAACAACAAGGCGATTGGTTGCTTCACTTGGCAAACCGAATTATGTATTGGTTTTCTCCATCTTCTTCTTAACTCTATGGCGTTTACCAAATGGCATTTTTTTTGTAAAAAAATATTCCGTTTATCTGATTTGTAATAGTAAATAAACATAAATATTGTGTAAGGAATGCATTTTTGTGCCAAAAATTTTAAAACTGCCATGATGTTTAAAAATATTTTAATTAGACATGGATATATATTAACGGGACGTCTTACTTTAAAGTGGTACTTAATTAAAGTATTTTGCTATTTTGAAGTGACACACAACAGTAAAATACTTTATTTGTCACAAGCTTTTAAACTGTCTTCATAAGATATGAAATAAGATTAAATTGATGAACAACATTGTACAAGTAAATTTGCTGACATTGGTGGCATGCTGGGAATAACAAGGTTTGTCATTGTCATGTCGAAAAGTCTTAGAATATTTTTAACGAATTTGTATAAAAGATTAACAAAAATAAATAATTAAAAATGATAAATTTGAACAATTTAAAAAAAAGTCAACGATATATAATTTGATCATGTCTTTTGAATTGAATAATTACTAAGAATATAATAAATAATGTATTATTTTTAATGCATTGATCAGCTCACAATTAGCAAAATTTAGCTACAAATCTTTAAAATCTGTCTGAATTAATATTTAAGTATGACATCCATACAACATAAGTATAAAGGATTTACGTGCATAATTATTCACAATCCAAAATCATTTTTATGTGTCCATGATAACATTAAGTAACTGATAACGAGGAACTTGAATGATATTTACCTCATATTAGTTAGTGGGTGATTCTCCTATAATTGAAAAGCTTAGTGGAAGAAGGTGCTAAGTGATAAAAAGGTGAAAACGAGAAAATGAGATTTGAGTAGAGAAATGAGCTGAGAAACGAGAAATGCGTTTGCACTTAGATACGTTAAAAGCGGCACTTACAAAAGGTAAAAAAATATACTTAATTTAAAGTTTATGAAAAGGGGGAATCATGTTATCTTTATAGCCGAGGGAATAACATGTTCATTTACACAAAAATATAATTTTTGTTTAAATGGCACTTAGCACGTTCTACAAATAGGGTATTTTGACTGTAATGCTAATCCCTTCCAAATAATAATTATAGTTTGAACCAAAATACAACGTAATATATTTTTTTGCAAATAAATCTTTAGATAATTAATAAAAATCATTTTAAAATGGCTTTTTTTCATCGGTAAGTCACGTGATCACAAACACGTCGATTGGCTGACGTCACTAGTATATATAAACAAACCGGTGTGATGTCTTTTTTGCTTGCAATTAAACTGGATTTAATCTAATTTACTATTAAAATAAGAATTATATAGATAATGGAAGGAGGTTTTACAGAAGCGGATAGTTCAAATTTGCTTAAAGTAGATTCTAAAAGGGTGTTTCAAAGTTTGTTTATAGTTACTAGTGACTACATAGATACCGGTGACAGCCACTTAGCGTTTTCAGGCGTAATTTTTCGTCCTAATTTTAAAATTCATTTTTCTGCCTTTTTATGTGGTATTTGAAAAAAAGAAAAAATACAGGTCGAATATTTTTGGCATAAGAATATTTAAGCCAATAAAAATATTTTAGTCAAATACCCTATTGTATAATTTAGGTCGGCCTAGCTTTTGTGGTTTACTGTAGGAGGTGTGAGATGCGTCCCTTCAAAACAGACTGGGAGATTATTTGTGAGTATGCACGAGGAAACAACGTATATTATTGGCGAAAATTGTTTATTTGGTTAAAATTGTACATGGTTTGCGAGTCTGAAGCTCACCTCTTCTTCAGTATATCCTCATGTTTCTTGAGCAAAGTTGAAGATATTTTCTGGGAAATGATTGTTCCGTGTTCCAAGCTAAGTTGTGCTGCAATTTTCTTACTATTCAATGTTTTGTTTCCAATGAGGATCCTGGTCACAACCGTTTTTTGGCTTGGTTATGTTAGTTTGAAGTATCGTCGCTACAAGAGCTACACGAGGGCTATTGATTGGGAGTCGTAATTTAGAACCAAAGTAAAGTGACCAGCCGACACCTGAGTAGGTACCCGACGCAACCATTAAGGGCGCAGCATTGGGACTTTGGAGCATATTTAACGTGCACTTCCTCTACGTATTTTTCTTTGGACAATTTTGGTTGCACGGGCCGTTTATAGATCGGCAGTTATTCTGGCGATGGCCGGACCCGAACCCGTGACCTTCGGCATGCGAGGCGAACACCTTAAACGACTGGGCTCCCCAGCCCAAAAACCGTTTTTTGATTTGTTCGGATTCACTTTTATCGCTCCAATCTTTGTGCAACAATTTCAGTTATGAAAAATTTATCTGTTGAGGTTTTCTTTTTAACTATTGAAAGCCGTTTGGGGATTCGTTACTTCAAGACGATTCAATTCTCTTCGGGCCATGGAAATTTTAGGAGCTACCTTTTCAGATTCAGACTAGCCGGCAGTGGCTTGTGTGTATGTGCTTCGCTGAGTAGGTAAGGTATCTTTCGGCTGCTATTCTAGCTCCTAGGAGCTAACAGCAATAACGCCTCTTTTTAGAACCTGCATACGAGTCGACTTGAGCGTGCACCAACGGAACTTCGACGTACTCTTACGCTACGCGTCGGGCTTGGCCCACAGATTTACGAGCACGTCTGTGCCTGTTTACTCGGCATCGTGATGAGGATTACTTCAGCACAGATCGATTTATAGATGACTGGCAGTAAGTGATGAACCCGCACTAAAGGCGAACCTCGGTGATGCCCTAACCACGGCACGGACGGGCCGCTTCCGACTTGTATTTATCATGAGCACAAAATTGTTTGTGGGAAAATTTTGCTCTCTTGTTTATACTATCGCATTTTGTTATACTATGTTTGAAACTCTTTGTGCAAGTGAACCGTAGCAACGGGGGATTTTGTATTAATTAAAAATAAGTTAGAATTCAACTGGATTGTTAAGAACAGTTAAATTTAAAATAACATTTTACAAAATAGATAAATAGCATTAGTAATTAACATTTCGTCATGAACTTTTAACATGATTTTTTTTCTTCTACTGTTTCCTGTAAGAAATATCAATTGCGGACAGTAGTGACAAAAAAGAAATATATCCTTTGGTACACACTATAACTTAAGTTTGGGAAAATTTTACAGCAGCATATTTTGAACTATAGAAAAGTATATTATATTTGGCAAAATCAGAAATAACCGCAGAGCATATGTATAAAACTAATTTTTCATTTTAAAGTACTTTGAGCAAAAGTGGTGTGGTTATTTATCGGAATACGATTTTTTATTTAAAAAAAAAGTAGAACATTTTTAACTCTAAAAATTTGTCATTTCGAAAATCGTATTTTAAGTATGAACTACATATAAGTTTCGACGCAAACGGATATTTAGTTTAAGAGTCTATAAGTTTCTTACACACAACTTTTCATTTTTGTTATTATACATTTAAAATTATACAAGTTATTTTGTAACTTATACTTCTTTTTTGTATATCTCAGTACCTAGAATTTTTACTTTAAACAGTCGTTTAGAATATAAATTATAAATTGAAAATACATAATCTTAAGGTCTTTCTTTATCGAAAATAA
This sequence comes from Oedothorax gibbosus, assembly GCA_019343175.1. Taxonomy (NCBI): domain Eukaryota; kingdom Metazoa; phylum Arthropoda; class Arachnida; order Araneae; family Linyphiidae; genus Oedothorax; species Oedothorax gibbosus. The sequence goes on from JAFNEN010000612.1 coordinate 125,557, forward strand.
ATAACTTAATGAATTTTCAAAAATATAAATATAATAAATATTATAAAAACCATTATATGCATTATCCAGAAGATTTTAATTACTAGGTACAGCTGGGGGAAAAAAAACGATCCACCCTTCGTTTTTCGGCTGCTATTGGTCAAGAAATTCTGTGAAAGGTGTCATTTTTCTGAAAATAGCGTAAGGAATTGAGAACTAATAACCAAAATTGTATAAGGGGTCGTCTACATATTAAATTGAGTACCAACTTTGAAAATTCCAATAGCAACACCCAATTTTTTTAATATGAAAATGTTTATCATCGTCAAAATACCCCATATCCAAAAGAAAAATTATTTTTTTTGCTTTATTTGTTGAGATATAAGCATTCGAAGTTGAACGCCCATAATGTTAAAAAAGTTTCACAAACTTTTATTCATAACTCCACAAATAAAATGAATTAAACCCAATTTTTTTTTCATTATATACTTCTTAATCTTCCCAAAACAAATCACACAAGTTTTTTCATCAATTTTTCATTTTTATTAATTTTTTATTTAAATTTAAATAAGAAAAAAATAATACATGAATAGCAACCCCAAATTTTTGTTACATAAATCGATAAAGTAGATAGAGTAAAACTAAAATCCTAAATTTTTTAATTCAACAACAATTATTTACCGAGTTATTGTAAAAATAATAAAAAAAACGAATTTTAGGGACCGTGTAAAAAATTACTTAGCAAATTGGATCCTAACTTGCATAATCGTTTGGTGGTTGAAAAGCGTTTTTGGTAAATGTTTATTCAAATTATTGATGTCTGTCAAATGTCTAAAAATCTTTTCTTGTTTCAAGTGCATACAATGTATTTTGTTTGTATAATTAACATTAAATTATATCGATTACTATGTTTTTGAATGTATGTTATTTCCAATACAATTTCAAAAAGTGTGTTTTATATTAAAAATTAAATACCCTAAAATATTTTTGGAATTCGGTGTTTAGCATATATATTTCATTGTTACCACATTGATTATTTAAAATGATTAGTGGCCCACTGCCTTGGTTTAAAATCATTGACAAATCATTCTGCGTAATTTTATTTTGCTTTCCTTAAATATCGTGTTAAGATCGTAACTCTCGTTTTGTAATATGTGGTTTATATTACCGATTAAGTGAGCCGGGGTTCCGGACATAAGCCCGAAAGCCAAAATACCGACAAGCCAGAATCTCGAATGCCGAAATCCCGAAAGGCCATAATCCCGACATAGACGAAATCCCGAATGTGTCGAAATCCCGAAAAAATAGCTTTTTGTCCATTTCTCGATTTTTTTATAAAAAAAAATATTAGAGATTACTTATTTATTTACTTATTAAGTCAGTTAGTCAGTCCGTTTGTTAGTCAGTCAGTCGGTTAGTTAGTCAGTCGGTTAGTTAGTCGGTCGGTTAGTCAGTCAGTCAGTCAGCCAGCCAGCCAGTTCACTGACTAACTAATTGACAGTAAGTTAGACTAAGTTAGTCAGTCTAGACTTACTAACGGAGTGACTAACTAACGGAGTGACTAACTAACGGACTGACTAACTAACGGACTGACTAACTAACTCACTGACTAACTAACTCACTGACTAACTGACTGTCTGACTAACAGACTAACTGACTGTCTAACTAACTGACTGACTAACAGACTGACTGACTAACTAACTGATTAAATAACTAACTGACTAAATAAATAAATAATCTCTAATATTGAAGAAAAATATCTCTATATTACAAAAATCAAAAAATGGACAAAAATCTATTTTCGGGATTTCGACCCATTCGGGATTTTGACTCATTCAGAAATTCGGCTTGTCGGGATTTCGGCTGTCGGGATATGTCCCAGACCCAGTGCGTCGAATTTTAAACAAACTTTTTGTAGCAGTATGAATGAAACAAAAATTTGCATAAAATGTAAAACATAAATGTAATAATCATGTTTGTCTATCTGATTGTAACTAATCGCATTTGAAAATCTGTTCGTTATAAATAATCGTATGTGTGACTTAATTTAAAATTAAAACTTTTTCTCGTCTACCCTTTATTTTATTTCTGAATTTTATATTTTAAAATTAAAAAAACGGTAAAAACATAAAAAAAATCACATTATTAGTGAAGAAGGTTTAATTCTAGCATCCTTTGGCGAGATTATGGTAACCCTTTTGTTAGCTTGTCGTTTCGAAAAGACACCCTAAATATTACCTTTTTCAATTTGGAGATTTCCCCCTAAACGAGTTCAAAATTAATGCTTTAATATCTCAGCAAATAATGCAAAATGAATAATTCTTTTTTATACCTGGGGTATTTTGAAGGTGCTGAACATTTTTATGTAAAAAAAAACTGGGTGTTGCCATTGGAATTTTCAAAGTTGGTACTCATTTTAATATGTAGACGACCCCTGATACAATTTTGGTTGCCAGTTCCCAATTCCTTACGATATTTCCCGAAAAATGACACCTTTCACAAAATTCCTTGACCAATAGAAGCCGAAAAACGAAGGGTGGATCGTTTTTATTTCCCCCAGCTGTACTTACTGATCAATTTCATTCATTAAAATTTTTTAATCATTAAAAATGTATTATTTTATAAACTAGTTTCTGATAATTAAATATGCAAACTAAGACTATAACTGTTATAGCTAGTCTACCTTCAATTGAAAGGAAAAGTTTTAGGACATTTTAAGTCTTTTCTACAAGTATACCAGTGAAGTTAAATAATTACACAATTAATTATGAACAAAAATCAAAATATGTAATTTAATCTGTTTTCCTCAAAAACGAATGGATAAAATCTTCGGGGACATATGAGGAGACTTAACCTAATAAGCGGCGAAAATTATGCTTACGTCATTGTTACATTAACAAGAATTAGTTTCTGCTTTTTAAAAAGTTTATTTTAATTAGAAGAACATAGTTACAATTATACCTTAAAGTTAATGCATTGTTTTCTTCTTCTCGTGATATCTATACAGATAGAAATTTCTCAGTACAGAACTATCTTAAAACTTTGATTTGATTACTAATTAGTTTAAATACGTAAAATTTCACTGCATTTTTCATTCTGTTTTGAATTTTATGGCGCAATATAAATACCATATCTTGAAAACTAATGAATTTTCATTTTAATAAAGCTTTACACTTTATTAAACATTAATGGTGATTGACAAGGAAACGCTGAACGAACTGAAGCTTAAATAATCATTGGTATTTTGTATAAAATAAACTATTTTCACCTATATAAAATAATTTTATAAAAATTTGTTATAATGCAAAATATATATTTATTTTAGAATTTTTACAATTTTGGTATTTTTTTCCATTCTTAATTAATGTTTTCAGAAAAATCAGCTAAATAAAGAAAAAAAACTTTCATAAATAATATCGCGATCACAAATTAGGGTTTTTTAAATTTAAATAAAACTGTTTGGTATACTTTGTTTATTTAAAAAACAAGACACAATTTTTTTTAAATCAATATACATTTTTCTAAAGAAAACGTCTATAAAGTACTTTTCAACTGAATACCCACATTATTAGGATCCAATACTGAAAAGGACAACTCTTTAATACGGTCTACTGAATTCATACAGAAATTCTAAATTTATCCTGCACATGTTTTTTCTAGTTGAAAAGGTTATTTTTCCATTTCTTAGAAAATATGCTATTCACTTTTACGAATGACAAGACTCTTTTAACTTTCTAGAGCACATGGGATGTGCAAATAGTACATTCATAAGAAACTTCAGAAAAAGTTTTAAACTTTAAAGTCTTTCAGTTTAAATTTAAAATGAGTTTTTTGCATAGTTAAGTCGGGTGCTAAATTTCAAAATTGAACAGTCATATCAATCAATATGTTTTTAAAAGATTAATTGTTTTATAAATTTTAAATCGTGTATTTTAAATTTGTTATTTTAAGAATGAATCTTGAATTTAAAATTTTAAAAACAGTTTTATGAATTTCAATTTGTACTAATGAACTATTTGCTCCAATAATCTACGTTGTATTCATTAATCTTCTAATGTATCATGCGCAAAGCTGAAGATGTTTTCTGAATATTTTTTTAATCGAAAAGTCATATTTGTCAGATGCGTCTCGATTCTGTCTATAGTGCCTATATTGCTCCACAAAATATTTAAAGGAAGAGATTTATATGTCGGTTTGTTAATATATGTTTAATGAAGCATGCTATGTGGAAATATCTAAGCTGGATAGTGTTCATAACATTAAAAAAAATAATTAAACTTAAACATTTTGTTTTAAATAATTATCATGTGTTGGAATATTTTGTGATGAAACATCATATTTTAGGTATTATTATGAAAATAAAAAAATTTACCAAATAAATCTAATTAAACCATAATTTTTCAAAAATGACATAAAAATACTGAAATATTTTAGAAAATTGCACATGCGCAAATGGGTAGTTGCGGTAGAACTTTTTTGGTTCAAAAGAATTTCTGAAAAATGAAAAAAGCTTCATCAAATTTGGTAAACGAGTTCCCAGTACCTGTTGGACGTCATAATACGATTTTTGAGAAATAATCACGCATTTGCAAATGATAGCATGCTATAGAACTTTTTAGGTTTTAAAGTAATTGACGTTAACTTATATAGTTACCTTTAAATATATAAATTTATTGATTGTCGAATGGTCAATATATTGTTAAATGAAAGTCGTTTAGTGTTAAGCTACCCTTAGTTTTTGTGAGAAATTTGCTCTTTTTACAGAGATATTTTGCTGGGATAAAGATTTCTGAAAACAAAGTAATTAAATTTTCTAGAAATGAAACACTAAAAATTTGTGACGACAAAATAACTAAATTTTGTTACAAAACAATTCCCTTTTTTCGTGTCGTATTCTTTCCTATCAGATGTATTTCTAAAAACCTAAAACATATAGACACAAAGAGTGTTTAAAAAACAGATTGTTTTATAAATTGAAGTTATCCATTTGTGTTTCTTTTAAGACTTTTATTATAACAAATAGCATATTTATTCCTAGATGAAATGTATCACCATTGAGTTTTTAATAAAATTTAAATTATTTAATAAAGCACTCAATTTTGTTCCCGAAAATCATACATTCATATATTTTGCATATTATTACGTTTACACATTCATATTTTTTATCATAAAATCATATATTCATCTATTTTTATTATAGTGTCACTCAAAAAAGAAATTTTGAAATCTATATTATATAATTTTTGATATGCACATGCAAAGAATGAAAAGCATTTGATCTCAATTTTATTGGATTATGATAAGATAAAATCTGTCAAAATGTCAAATTCAATATTATCGAACTTGTATTAGTAAAAATGTTCATGGGTTATTAGATAACTTACGTAAGAATATAATCAAATCAACAAATAAAATATTTTCTAAAAATATTTGTTTGTAATAAATAGTTTAGGTGAATTATAGACATTATACTGTCATGTTTGTGTATGTGTGCACGAACTAATTTACTTTAAAAAAGTACACAGAAAAAAATATTTTGTTGAAAGAACAAAAATTTGTTGTTTCAACAAAATTTTTTGGTCAATATAGCGCCAACAACAATTTTGTTGTCAGTACCAAATTATTTTGTTGAAATTATTTGTTGATTCAACCAAAAATGCGCCAAACCGAAAATGCGCAATGACCGACCACAGGACTTTCGGACCCAACAGATTTAAAGAGTACGTAATCCGCATATACTCGGTAGGTCTTCAGTGGTACCGGGACTCGATCGCGGGACCTTCCGATCTCGAGACCGAGACGCTGACCACTAAGCTCACTACGGCCCCAAGTTTCTTTTGAAAATAGCAATCAAATCCTTTCACTACGATAATGGCCGAATGGCGCCTTAATTTTTTTCGAATTGCCGTTGATGACAGGAGCCATGACGTCACAGTTAAAAACAGCCAACAGCAGGCCGAGCTTACCTGAACCAAACGGGTTTTGTTGTGGTGAAAATACTCGCTTTGTTGGGACAAGTAAAATATTGTTAAGTCAACAAAATTAGTCAACAAAACACATCAACAAAAAAAATTTGGTTCTCCCAACAAAACGTTTTTTTCTGTGTAACTATTATAATTTTTATATTCTTTTTAAGAGTTTATTTTATAAATTGTCGAAGATTTAAACGTTAATAATCATTGCCAAATTGATAAGTTTTGGTTTCAATAAATGATAATTTGACGGCAGTGAGGTGGGTATTGGTAAAATGTCAGAATCGCGTTGAAAAGATTTTGGGTAGTTTGTGTACTGTTCCAAGGACTAAGAAATGATCATTGTAGTTACGTTAAAAAATCCTCCCCCATAATAATTAATCTTCTTTCCTTTAGTGGCTCAGTGGCTGAGAGGTATTACGTGTCCGCCTTATAAGCCTAAATTTGCGGGTTCGAACCCCAGCTGAGTCGTCAGATTTTCTGGATGGGAGAATCGTGAGTACGCAAGTCAAATGATAATGTGGCATGTAAAAGATACCTTGAGTAGCAATTTGGATAGAGTTCTCTTAGCAAAATTAAATCTCCGCATATTTTAACATCCACTGGGAGCTCAGATTCTTTGTAATCTGAGCGTCAAAATTTGTAGCAAGAGTCTCCTAGGTGGTTCTACAAAAAAAATGGCTTGCTGCCAATAAAGCAGCACTTTTGGAGAAAAGAATCTTCTTTCCATATAAAATTAGTTTAAATCTACATTACCGATTGAAAATCTCTCATAATAATAAATTTCGTATTTGAAATATATTCACAATAATATGTATTATTCCACATCTAGATTGCAATCATCGACGCATGTAGTGTAAACAGTGCAATTTTCCAATACTTACCCATTTTCTAAAGTTCGTCTAGGCAATCATGTGAAAGAGAAATTAATTCTGAAATCTCAGTAATAGTTAAAATCCATAACGATAGTTATTATAACTATAATTTCGTTATCTAATGACTTATGAATCTATATTCGAATAGCATTAGATTTTACTACTATTAAATGAATGAATATGCATTCGATTAAAATGCAATATAATATTAACTAAAAACTTTTCCACTGTAAATTAATGAATGATTTACCCATGATAAAAAAAAACACCGCTACATGATACTTAATTTTATTTTTTATAATATTTAAAATCTGTTATTGACTTTAACGTTTCAAAGTTACGAATTAACTCAGAACTAAACCAATATTGAAGTATAACAATAATTAAGACCAATATTATTTTAAAACTCTAATTACAATGAGGTGCCTTGATAGCTGTCAAAAAACATTTTAATTTAAGGTTTCTAACATCTTGATTACACAGGCGAAACGCTTTATATTAAACTTGCCTTAATATTTTTAATTGCATATATGTCTGCTGTGCTTATTTTCCTCCAGCCACAAGTGCTTTTATTTCTCAAGATTTCTATGATATTGTTGACGAATATTTCTCAAATGTTACTGTTAATGTCATTATTGTTGGGGACTTTAATTTACCTGCTATAAGTTGGAAAAATAATAGTTCTGTTGATAATACTTAACTTACATAATTTAAAACAATGTAACTTCATTTAAAATCATGTGAATAAAATAACGTATTCAGTTTTAGTTAATCTTGCTCATTATAGTAATGACTGTAACAAAGCCAATTATTCCTATTTCACTGAAGATAATTACCATCCAACCTTAATAGTTAAGATATATATACAAACAAATCCTTAAATTGTATTCCAATATCTAAAAAACATGTAATCAAATCTTATGATTTTAGAATAGAAGACTTTACTTTATTGTTTACTGTCTTATTTTTGGTTAATTGGAGTGTCTTAAACCCATATTTTTGTATTATCTCGGCAGTAGATCCTTTATATATTGTATTATGTGATATTCTTAATATATGCGTTCCGAAAACTATTTCTTACAAAAGAAAATATCCAATTTGGTTTAACTAAACGATTTTAAACCATATTAAATGGGAAAATTCTCACTTGCCAAAGTTAAATAAGTTTCACACTTTACATGATCCAGAATTTTTACAATCTATTCGGCAAAATATTAAATCTGACATTAGTACGGCCTTCAAGAGCTATACGGACTTAATTGAAAATCTTCAAAATTGAATAATAAAACTTTAGGAACTATTATATTAAAAAAATCAATCTTGTGCTACTAATTAAATATTTTGGAATGGTTTATAACTTTCTAATGACGAGATGTAAATGAAGCTTATGAAGAATATTTTTCTAGTGTTTACACAAGTTCTACTGACGATAAGATTATGGATAATAATTATTCTAATATGAGTATAAACTCTATGGATTTGGTTAAAGTATATTATATATCTCCATATTGACATAGAAAATAGCATTAAAAATCTAAAATGTTCCAGTACGACAGGCCTAGATTTAATTCCCCCCTTTTGTTATTAAAGCAAATATTAATAGCTTTATATGTCATTTAATTAAACTATTTGATCTTTCGTTAAGTACTGGCATTTTCCCTAATATTTCGAAATATACAAAAATTATACCAGTCCATAAAAAGTGTAACAAATCGGTCATCAAGAATTATAGACCAATTGCCATATTTTATAGTTTTACTAATATTTTTATAAATTTGTTATATGCAATAAATTATCTCCTCAAATTCATCATCTTATTGCTCATGATCAACATAGTTTTTATATAAAAATAAAGATCTACTGCAACTAACCATTTATGCCAAACATCGCTATATCTAATGCTTTAAAAACTAGTAAGCAATTTGATGTTATCTATGCGGATTTTTCAAAAGTTTTTGATAAGGGAGGCCGAGGCTAGTTTTCCATGTTTTTTCTTTTTGAGTGTATACTTTTTTTATTATATTGAAGAAAATAAGATAGCAATGCCTTCCCCGCGTGGGTATCTAAAATCTAGCATTGATACTTTTCGAAAAAACACTTTTTGGAAGCGAGAATTTTAATTGAAATAACATGTAAATACATTTATACACTGCTCACAACAATTAGGGGAACGTATGGCTTAAACCATTTCACCCGCAATGATTCCATTTGGAATCACCAGCTTGCGTTTAATACTCACAAGTTAAGCTCGCACTTATTTATCGTTAGATGGAAGAATCATGTATTTTGAAGATTTAAATGATGTTTGTTTTAAATAAATGAAAATATGAAAAACATAGTAAAATAAAATTCACTCCCAAAAAATTTTATGAAATAAATTGACCCTAAATTCTTCTATTGTATTCTAAGATGTTTAAAAATTGATTCAACTTTTTTTTTAACAAATAAAAATTTTTAAAAAAATTATTGTTATAATTTATTCAAAAATTACGATTCCAATTTTTCCCCCTTAAATTTTAGTTAAAAAAATTAAGATTTTCCCCCTGTTTTTTACCATTTTAATCTGGATGCATAATGAATCTATTTCACCAATTTTATATATTTAAAATAAAAAATAAGAAGTTCGAACTGAAAGGGTTAACAAAAGTACGCAAAGTGCTCCCCTAATTGTTTTGAGCAGTGTAATTTAACTCTATCTTTATAAGGGAAATTACGACGGCAGAATGTTCATAATGATTACGTTTTTGCTTCATGAGAGTGTTCATTCTATATACTACTGTTACTATTGTTTTGGACTTTATAATTATAAGTAACGGGTATGATAATTTATAATGAACATTAACAATACCATAAGCTTATTATCCTGTAGCACATTAAATAGTCGGCACACTTGGTTCGATTTGATAGATAACTTTTTTAGTCCGTGCGAAGAAGGTTTATTTATTTGCAGTATAAGTATAAAAATATTTTGCTAGCATATAAATATGCAAATAAAATCTGTATAAAATAATCCATTGTACTCCAAGAAATATTCAAAATTAAGGAAATTTTTATATGCAGCATTACTGACATAGAAACTAATTTTATTTTTACTATGTAAACATTAATAATTTAATTTTGTAAACAAGCTGTTTTTGAACTATATTCTAATGATAATAATAGTTTCAGCATATAAATTTAATTTGTATTGGTATTTAAATTGTGCAAGATATTAATAACCATTTCAAATTGCTAATGCTATTGCAATTCACTAATATTAAGAATAATAATACATATTTGACATTGAAACCTAACTTTTGTTTATTGTTGCTTGAAATATATGGGATATCGAGACTCCAAAAGAGCTCCTAAAGGAAGACATAAGAAAAAGTAGAATTTGCTTCATTACTCAGTTTTTGTTCTAAGACTCATATTTGATTATGGAAATTTTATTCAAATTATCTTTAAAATCCTTAATATTTTCAATATCTTCATATTTTAGTTTTTTTCTGTTTATTATTTTTGTTCTCGTTTTCTACTTTTCATATGAACTTCATTTGTTTAGTGGAATTAGATTTCTAGACAGAGTAATTTATTTTAAAACTTTTGTTTTCTTCCTATTCCCTATTTATTTTCCAATTATACTTTTTTAATGCATAATAATTAGTTATTTATTATTGTGTAAAATAAAATTCGTTATCATAAGTTACATAATAAGACTAAATAGAAATAATTAAGTATTCCATCATACTTGCAGTCAAACCTCAATAACATAAAGAACGCTCTGAAATACTTCTACACTGTTAAAAATTTTGTGCTTGGTTTCACCATGATATTGGTTCCTTTCACCATGATATTGGTTCCTAGTAGCTGCAACGGCTGTATGGTGAAATGTTTCACCTTTTTTTCGGTGTTTGGTTGAACCATTTTTCTGGATTTGGAAACAAAAACTTGAGAAATGGTTCAACCGAATACCAAAAATATGGTTTAGCGTTTCACCACACAGCCGTTGCAGCTACTAGGAACCATATTTTTGGTGAAACAAAGTGCCTAATATTTAACAGTGTACTTACAATAATTTTAGTTTAAAGTTGCTGAAAATTGTAAAGTTAAAATTTGTAATAACATTAAAATCGCAATGTACACCAAACGCAAGTATATCTTTAATAATTATTTTCATTGGAGATTTCCGCGTAAAGTGTGATTTACAAAAATCTACCACTAATTATACTAAACTTACATACAATTAGTGTAAAAACAATGGGTAGACGCTTTTATAGTCTATATTATGTTAATGGGAATGTTTCAGATGATATGTAAGGCTCCAGGGCCGGACTGGCTCCCTGGCAAAGGCGCAGTTTTACCGGCCCCTCCGACCCCAAAAGCCGCATCAAAAAATTTTATCAAAAGATATTTTATAACGTATAGATTTTAATTTTTTTTAAATACTATCTTAGAATTTTTTCAATATTTTCACACATTTTTCGACGAAAAATTAATTTTTCAAGAATTTTTCTTAAAATAAATTCTTTCTTAAAATATGAAGTTGAGGTTAACGGGCAGTTTTCTTTCCAATGGTACTCTACAAAACCCCGTAATCCCCATAGATCATAAAGAAAATAATAACTGAGCTCATCAGAAGGTCATAAAGTACGATTCCTAAAAGTTTTATTCAAATCAAAAATGGTGAGGTTATGTGCACTGATGATTTTAAATCCAAATCTTAGTTCAAGTAGTATGTCATTTAAGACTTACCTTTCATAAGACTCTGTAATCATTAAAGTAATTTGAAAATATGCTATTTATGTTCTTGTTTTGAATTTCATGTTTTTGGTATAGTTTAGTCAAAATAAATTCTTAATGACAGGCGTGAATCGCCGATGTAAAATAATTTTGTTGTATTTATGTCGTATGTATTTATGTCGTTAACTAAATATAGCAATTAATTTTCGTAAAACATGGTTTAAATAAGCATCAATTAAAAATTAATGAAAACATAACTAAACAGATCTTCCTATATTTGTATTAAGCAATCAGACAAAAACAGTAAAAAGAGGGCCTTGCATGCGAAAGGTCCTACGTTCGGGTCCGGGCATCACCAAAATTACTGCCGACCTATAAACGCCCCCCTTCCCCCATGTAGAGGCAGTGCACGTTAAATATGTTCCAAAGTCCCAACGGTGCGTACGATGGCGCTCTTAACGGTTGCGTTGGGTGCCTACTCTGGTGTCGGCTCGGCACTTGACTGTAGTTCTAAATTACGACGCCCGTCGCCAATAGCCCTAGTGCAAAGATAATTCAAACTAAAATAACCCACATGATAGTCCTTAACGTGCCACCTTTACAAATATAATAAGTCAGCAACTTGAAAAAAGTCAACAACTTCAGCAAAATTTTAACGTTTTATACATATTTTTTAGTATCATTGAGGCAATTGCAAGAAAATTTTGTAAATAAGAACTTACCTGTCCAATCTTGCTTTCATTAAATTTAATGGTATAATATATGCGTACGAAAAACTCCTGAGATGAAATACACTTAACACTTATTATTTTTAATTGAATAAGCAAACTAAAAAACTTAAAAATAAAACGTTTAAAAAATATTCATCCTTATAGATAGAATTTCTTTGACTTATTAAGGAATAAAATGCACTCTTAATAGCGATCCTGATACTCCTGTTTGAGATAATCGGCGCACCCTTCAAATAAATAATATACTTCCGAAATCTTATTCCCTCTCAAACGTTCGATTGGTTAGTTTTCGTTATTTTTTTCTTTAACATTGCGTAATATCGTGACCTTTACAGATTTGTGAAAAGCAACTTTAAAAAAACGACAAAACAAATGAAAAAAAATCGTTGTCACACATCATCATCAGAATTCGCGCGTTTTTTTTTATCCCCCTCCTAATAGAGGTAGACATTTTGGTTTTACGCAGATTTCGAAAATGCGAAGTGGGTTTTCCTTATGGATTTTTTTTTCAATGTGAAATTTTTTTTTAGTTATAACAAAATAAATTTCAATGTAATACGGGTTCTGGTTCCCCCATCCCCCCTTCCCCGTGGTTGCGCGCCTGATTTGGCATGCAATAAAGGGTAATAATAAATGTCAATTACTTAAAAAAAATAAAAAGTGCCTGATTTATTTTAAACTTAAAGAACTGGAATGGAAGAGGTTATGCAAATCCCTTTCATAGCGTTTGATGTTACAGTCATATATTTGAGGGGTGTGTCACACTACGAAACTTTCAATTATTACTAAATAAATCAATGCACACATTTTAAAGGTAATTATATATATATATTTTGAGGTAATTTCAATAACTTTAAAACCTAAAAAGTTATATGGCAGCTACCGTTTGCGCATGCGTGACTTTCTCGAAAATTTTATTATAACGTTTGGCAGGTACTGGGAACTCGTGTACCAAATTTGAAGTCCGTACCTTACTTACTACTTTTAGTTTGACCTGTAGAGTTGTTTCAGACAGATAGATGAACCAATGTCCAAAGAAACTCTTTTCAGAATCATCACCCATCACCGTATTGAAAGAAGGGCAATGCAATAGACTCAATATAAAATTAAAGCGTCTTAATACTTCTTGACGCATGTTTTTTAGATCCCTCAATCAAAAAATAATAATAATAAATTCCGACGACATAATATGAATGAATGAAACTCCTGAAATACGTTTCGGCACCGGGTATTGAAATTGTAAACAAGGAAGTCCATGAGCGCCTTATGTGATATCGTAGACGCTCCAACGAACGAATTGAAATAAGATTTGGCACCAGGTAGTGAAAGTGTAAACAAGTAAGGTCAACAGCGCCCTATGTCGCGCTCCAATGAAACAATTCAAATAAAATTTGGCCCCAGGTTTTCAAGATTAATAAACAAGACCCATATTTAAAAGGTGTTTAAAAATGCCCTTTTTTACTAATACTTGGTTTTGTTAACTAATGTTGCACTAGGGTGATTGGCGATGAGTCTCGTATTTTAGAAACGCGGTCAAGTGATGGGGAAAACACCTAACCTAGCACCCTACCCCGCAGCGTCAGGAGTGTAGATAACGACATCTTTAGCGTGCACCAGTCCTATATACACATACAGGGAAGTCTAAAAGCGGTATGGGAAATTAAATTCGCCCTATCACTCCTTGGAGTATGTTTTTTTAGATCCCTTATGATCCCATGTTTGTCAATCTGATTGTAACTAATCGCATTTGAAAATCTGTTCGTTATAAATAATAGTATATGTGACTTAATTTTAAAAAACAAACTTAAAATCAAAATTTAAAATAAAAACTTTAAAAAAAATCAAAATTTTAGTGAAGAATGTTTAATTCTAGCATCCGTTGGCGATATTATGTTAGCCTTTTTGTTAGCTTGTCGTTTTGAAAAGAACACAACCTAAATATTCCTTTTTCCGATTTGGAGATTTCCTCCTAAACTTCAATTTTAATGCTTTAATATCTCAGCAAAATAAATAATTATTTTTTATATCTGGAGTATTTTGAAAGTGCTGAACATTTTTATGTAAAAAACAAGTTGGTTTGTTACAGAATCTGTCACTTAAACCGCTTCCACACAACATTTGTGCTCAACAGGAAACAATATTTATACACCACAGAAAGAAATTCGCCAAACAGCGCCTTTAGCTAGTTGTAATTCAAAAATTAACTATTTTCTTTAATCTTCTTTTGCAGATTTAATAATTTATCTTTATCGTTTGCTAATTTTTTTTTGAAGTTCGAAGAATAATGATATATTTTTTTTAATAAATATCTTTATCCCTCGTGTAGCTCTAGTGCGACAATATTTCAAACTAACCTAACCTTAAAAAATATCTTTTAGTAGCCACCAGTTTACAGTTCGAAAAATAAATTAATAAAGTTGATGCGTTAAAAATAAAAGCAAAACTTTGCATATTTTTTATGCATCTTTCTTCATACATATATAATGAACCATCAAAAGAAATCTATTATGATATTACAACAATCCAAACTGAATTATATCACATAAATAAATATTCTCTCAAAAGTTTTTATTTTAAATAAAGTTTCTCGTACGTTTAACGAAATGGCAACAGTGAAAATATTGAATAAATAAATTTGGCTAGTTTCATTTAAATTTTATTTCAAAAATTCAATATTTATTACTTATCGTTTGCAAAAACTAATCTATATTTTAAAGAATAAATATGTAATATTCCTCGCTTTTAAATAGAAAGAAAATATTTCATATCAACATACGAAGAAGCTCGTAGTGAAATATATTTGACGTCATTTCAAACTGATCGATGTCGCAAAAATAAATTTATTTTAATTTATTTTCTAAAAGAATATAAAGTTTCTCAAACGATTGTTGCGAGTACAATGGTGATGTAATTCTAATAAAAATGGCTTCCTATGCTTTTTAAATGAGCATTAAATTTTGCAGTTTTTTAAGTAATTGAAGTACTTCGAATTCGAATTCTTTTCTGAAATTTTCAATGTCTTCTAATTTTGATGCGCATAATTTTTTGACGTATCACACTTGTCCGTAGCATTTGTAGTTTGGGATATGAAAGTGGGTGACGGACAGACAGAGGGACTGAACGATTATAATACCTTCCACTTTTTACGTTATAAACGTAGTGTGGAAGCTAAAATTTGGTGTCGCCATTGGAATTTTCAAAGTTGGTACTCAATTTAATATGTAGACGACCCCTTATACAATTATGTTGCCTGTAATCAATTTCTTACTTTATTTCCTTAAAAATGACACCTTTCACAAAATACTCTCATCAATAGCAGCCGAGTAACGAGGGGTGGAGCGTTTTTTTCACCAGCTGTACTAAATGTACGTGCTTTAAATTGTTATCAAATGTTTTATTTGGGTTTTAAATTTTGAATAAATATTTATTTTGACGTTTGTCGTGTGTTATAAAGGCTTAACTCCAATTCAGTTTAAGTTATGTTGATATTCATATTAGCTTAAACTCTAGATATAATGAAAAAAAAATTATTCGAAGATTATGATTCTCATATTGAAGGAATGAACAATATTATACTAATAAGAAAATATCAAACTACTAATAGTATTTAATCTTGACAAACCATATTTTTTATAAGTACCAGTTGAACTGTTAATTCAAGTACCAATTGAACCGTTATTTTCTTCAATAATGAAATGAAACATAAATTCTGCAATCATGCAAAAGTAATATCATACAGGTTTTATTTATATTTGTGTAACTTTCCAAAGCTACGGTAATAATTTTTTATAGAGATGTTTCTAATCATTCCTACCGAACAAGCAAACAGAAAACTTTTGGGAATTCAATCAATTCACATCCTTGTTTCATTTGTACTTCGTCTCAACATTGTATAGATTACGGTGAAGTAGAAATTTGTTTTGATGACTTTTTGTTTTCCTCGAGTTCTCTTATCTGTTATTTATGACTTTTTGTTTGTTTATGCTGAATTTTGTTTGTTTGTCCACGGAATTGGCTTTTTACGCGATTTTTGGTTGGGTAAAATACTTTTACTAGGTTGGAACTTTTTGAACGTGATGAAATATATTTTGATCTTTTTTTTTATTTACACATTGAAGGGTAATCTTCCAAAGAAATAGTAATCGAATTCAAAGAAATTGATTATTTTGTGTCAAACATTTTTATCTAATTTGTACGTTGAATATTACTATAAAATTTGATACTTCAATGGAATTTTTTTGTTTGATGTAAAAATCATTTAATTTAAAAAACTAATCAAATATGAGTTACTGGAAATTAAAAACTACATTCCTAATAATATATTGCAAAGTTTAGAGTATCATTGTGTTAGCTCCCAGTAATTGAAAAATACGCAGATTGTTTCGAATTAATTAATACCAAGATGTTTATATGGGTTCCGAAAATTTACCAAACGTAGTTCCTCAAAGAAAATATAAACTTGTTTTTTATTTAAAAAAAACGTGTTTCATTATACTGTTTTACAATATGTCACTTAAATACTTACTGTAATAATATTTTTTTATGAATAGCATTCACATAACTTTAGTCCTGATGAAATAGGAAAATTAAATTAAAAAAGTTTGTAATTATGAAAATTAGGAAATTTTTAAGTGCAAGATATGTTTATTAGAATATTTTTTTTTTCTAAATTTGAGTTAAGTAATTTATCTCTTACTATAGAATACGGCATTGTTGCTTTATTTTTATAAGACAATTCTTTTTTTCGTTCGATTTTTTTAATGGAAAAGTAGGTTTTGACTTGCTAAAGATGTCCGTCTATCGGTCCGTATGTTTGACAGTACCAAACTTCCAAAACCTGTTCTATCCGTCGTTTCTTCTCTTTTTTTGTTAAAAAGGTATGAGATGTCTGGTCTGTCTCTAAAAACTATTTTCTTTTTATTGGGAAGGTACGACATTAATACCTATTTTTCCTACTTTTTTCTGGCTGTCTATGCGCCTGAAAGGACTCTGTCTACATATCTGTCGAAGATCTACCCATTTAATTAGCATTGAAATTTTATTTCCTTTCTTTAAATTCGCTGTTGCGACTTCAGCAATATCAAGAGAAACAAAATTTATTTTAAATTAATATTTGAAGAAAATTTTAGTTTTGTCATATAAAATTGGAATGACGTCATAAAATGTAGCACAATATAATTTTTTGATTGTTCATTATTTGTTTACTAAGAAAATAATAAGGTATTAAACCCCTTTGCATAAAAAGCTGGTTAGTTTTAATTTACATCTCTTCCCTTATTAAGGCAATTTGGTGTTGTTTCATGTTTTTTTATTACTAAATGTTTCGAAAATATCGAGTTTTTGCACATTTTTATGGTGATACTTATTTGAGAATAAGACGCTTGCCCAAATGTCACCAGAACGGATGCTATAATTTAACCTAAGCAATTTTACATAATTATTCTTCGAAATGCAAAAATTTGAGCGAACAATAAAAATATTCGTTTAATTTGCGAAAGAAAATTAGGGAAAACTAGAACCAATTTTGGCTTTCAAAAATTCAAATTACAAATAAATGGCTATGTTAGGAGATTTTTTTTCTAACGTACATGGATCTTGTTTTAAAGAATTTCAATGAAAATTTAAGTAACAGGAAAGTAGACTATTTTAGGCTAATTCAATGCAAAATTATCCTTTCTGTAGTGTCACGTTAAGTCACGTTTGTAAAAAGGGATTATCACTACAACTTTTAACGGCTGGGGAGCCCAGTCGGTTAGGCATTCGCCTAGCATGCGGAAGGTCCCAGGTTCGGGTCTGGGCATAGCCAAAATAACTGCTGACCTATAAACGGCCCGTGCAACCAAAAAATGTCCGACGAATAATACCCCGTGTGGCAGGAGTGCACGTTAAATATCCTTCAAAGTCCTAACGCTGCGTACGATGTTGCCCTTAACGGTTGCGTTGGGTGCCTACTCAGGTGTCGACTGGTCACTTGACTGTGGTTCTAAAATATGACGCCCGTCGAAAATAGCCC
The DNA here is from genome assembly GCA_019343175.1 of Oedothorax gibbosus. Taxonomy (NCBI): domain Eukaryota; kingdom Metazoa; phylum Arthropoda; class Arachnida; order Araneae; family Linyphiidae; genus Oedothorax; species Oedothorax gibbosus. The sequence continues at coordinate 143,849 of JAFNEN010000612.1, forward strand.
TCGTGTAGCTCTAGTGTGACGATAATTCAAACTAACCTAACTAACCTAACAACTTTTAACATTAAATGAAAAAAAAATAGTGGAATAGCTGATCCACACTTATTAAAACTAAATATTGTTACTTACTTTATTTAATTTGATTTATTTTTTAAATTAAAAAAGCTGTTAATCTCCTCTTAAATTGTGACTTACACTACAGTTACATGAAATTAACCTTTAGTTCATTTATAACTTTTTATTTTATAACGCATTTATACCTTTCATTCCCAATATGCAATTGCATTTTATTTTACCAGTTATTGAATAGTTATTGTTGCCAGGGGTATCTGGAACGGTTGTCATTTCAAATAAAAGATAGTCCGTAAGTTACAACAATTGAATATATCTTACAATGCATTTGTTAGAAGAGAACGTGTTATGACGTCTTTAGAGACTGACCAATGATTGCTTTCGAAATACCGGTTATACGTTGTTATTTTTATTTTATAGTCTGTTCTGCATCACATTCTTTTACAAAATACTAAGGTTTCTGATTTTATATTCGCTGTAGTAATAATAAACACGAGTGTTTTTTTTATATATCCTTTGGTTAAATTTATTTGTTATATGTTACATAATCTATAATAATAACTGTTATGTTACTGTAGTTTTTACCTAAGTTACAATTTTTTAACTTTCATAGTTAAAAAGGTCCAATTTTTGGAGAAAATTCGAATCATCTAAAAAAAACTATAACACTTTTGGTCAAATCCGATATTTTTTTTCTTTTGTGTTCTCCATCATTTAAAGAAATTACATTAAACTCTTTCAAAAATTATTAAAAATAAAAATAATAATTAATTAATATTCAGAAACTAAATTCGTCATTTGAATAATAAATAATTGGCAAGTTTCAAGTGACATAGTTTCGTCCAGCTTTCAGTCCAGGATTTTATTAGTGGTTAAGGGGATGGACTTCTATTGACGGTACATATGAGTACTTTAGCTCTTGTTGGGAACAGAAACAATATTGGTTGTTAAAAGGCCATCGCACTAGAGCTACTTTTTTGGGCTCTATGGATTCATTTTCTTGCCAAGCTGGCCAAATTTTCACAAAAGAAAGCTAAATGAGCAAAATATGTTTATATTTTTTTATGATTTATAAGTTGGTTGGATTTTCGCGCTAGGTCATCGCGCTAGAGTTGAGTAATGAATAATTTGTTTATTAGGGTTATTATCACTATTTCTTCATTGTTATTATTTGGGATTTTAATCAAGCTTCAAATCGGAATTTTACTGCAAAATTCCAAAGGCTGGTGGAGCAGTAAGAGAACAAGAGAGCAGCCTAATTTGCTATATTATCCCTTTAATGCTTGTAAATAAATGTTAAAAATTATAATTTTAAATATTGCTTATAAAATAATGTGACAATGTGCCCATAACAAACAAAAAACTCTTCTAAAACTTGACTGCTATATTTTTATTGAAAGGTTAATATTACTTTCAATCGAATGTTGACCTAATAGAAGTTATCAAACTTTCAACAACTAATTTATGAATTTATTTCGGTTCATAATCACTTGGTTTAGTTCAATAATGTGTAAATTGTAAATTTTCTTATAATATATATGAGAAGTATTTTTTTTATCATAGATACAATATAAATGGTTTATATAAATTCATCTTATATTATCAGTAAAATTTAAAAGCTCATTTTAGTAACTTAATTGCGATTAAAAAAAAATTAAAGTGCAATAACTATTTTTTCAGATGTAATAAAATATTTCTTATTCATGTTGCACAAATTAGAAACTATCAGATTAAAAAGCTGTAACATAACTCACTATTTTAGCAAAACATTTAAAATTTATTACTGGCATTCAATTTAATTTCAAAAGAAGCTTGGAAAGGAAATTATCAGTTTTTATAGAAAATCAATAGTTGTGTAAGGATTCAATTCTTTTTTATTAACATTTGATATTTAGTGGTGCATACTCTTACAAAGCAAATATACATTTAGATTTTTTTTCAAATACATAATAGACGTAAAAATGAAATTGTTATATTTTATAGTAGAATATGTATAAAAAATAAAAATACTTATATCGAATTGAAACACTTTTTTAAAAATATTTTAGAATCAATTGAAATTCTATCTTCTAAGTGGAAAAAAAAATTTAATGTCGGGTATCATTTTAAAATTACAATTCAATTCTATTAAGTGGCTTATCCTTTTAAGTAATTAAAAAAAGAAACGTTTATAAAGTTCAAACTAAACCCTCAAAATTTTAATAGAACATTGAATATTTAATGCGGGATACTTTTGTCTTCTGCTACTATTTAACTAAAAATTTAATTTTCTTGAGATGAAACTCAATACGCTTTATCATATTCATCCACTTAACCTTTCAATAAAAGACTTTAAGTTTGTGGTACCTCCCGTTTAGGAGAGATGTATATCTATTGTCCGTTTCTCTAAGGTAAATGTTGCAATATCAGCTGCATTTCTGCCATAGGCAGGTAAACAGCAGTAACTAACACATTAACTTGGACCATTATTGCAAGCACTCATATAAATTACTCTAACCTATAAGAAAGTATACTGAAAGACGGATTATTTCAGGGCAAAAATGATCCAACTGATTGTAGTGGTTTAATTTAATATTACGGTTAAGGGGAGTCGGATGGTTCTATCTCGCCCATGTTAATTTACCTAACTTTAGGAACATTTTTCTCAGGAACTATATGAGATATCATTATAATTTTTTATAGTTTGTTCATTACATAAAGTTCTTCGATTTAAACTGAGGATATTTCAAAATATTAAGAAACACTTTTACAGTGATTTTTTTTTAAATATGTATTGAAAAACAAAAAAAAATCAGATTTAAAGTTATATATTTTTTTTAACAGAGATATTTAAAATTCCTCAGTTTAAATCAAAGAGCTATTAATGGGGAATAAATAACAAAACAAAACATGTTGATAATCTTCCCACCATACCGCCCACGCCAGACTTGGAAATTTATTGACTATTCTGTATTCCCTTGACACTTTTTCCATATCCTGAATTAAATATTGTGATGAACCGACTCCCCATATCATGTAAATGAGGAAGACTGACGTCTATTGGGATAATCTTTATATCACGTCATTTGCATATATAGAGATCCTTTTTCTAATATGTTCCTAATATTAAAGTCGTGGGTAGGGTTTTTTTTTTACGTTAAATGGTAAGTGAAATAAAAGAACAGAAGTAGTTAAATAGACAAAATTTTCGAATCTTGAAACTCAACAAATTATTTATTATTATTTTTTGTACTTAGTATTTTAATAAATGTTTAATTCAAGCATTTTTCACATTAGTATATTATAACTTAAAAACAGCTTTTTTTACTGTGTTGTAACGTTGTTTTTACTTCCTTAGATTGAATTTTAAATTTGATAAATAATAGATGAATTATTTTTAAATTTACTGACTTAGATTTACATTAAAGAATAGATGTCATTAAATGAACAAAATACTCGAATCTTTAGTCTCAATTAATATTTATTTGCATTAAGTATTTCGATATTTTTTTGTAATTCGAGCATTTGGCATTTGAATATTAATACTTAAAACCAGCTTTTTAAATTTAGTGTAAGCTTGTTCAACCTTAGATTTAATTTTATGTTTTTGACTTAATAATGTAACTTTTTGATATTTTTAAAAACGTTATTTGTTTAGTTAATAGTTTTAAAAGCCTAAATACATAGTTAAAAATTTTAGTGCAAGATTGCACCGGGATCCTGGAACTTTCTAGCTGCCAGCACTATTTGGAGCGTTGATTTACCACTTTTTCGGTGTAACAAAGTTTTGGTTTTATGACAAAATCAGTAAATCCACACTCTAAATAGTGGTGGGAGCTAAAAAGTTCCAGGATTCCAGTGCAATCTTACACCAAACTTTTTTGCAGTGCAGTTTAAATTTGGAAATCTAATAAAATAAAAATAATAATTTTTTAATTAATTTATGTATTGCTGGAAAAAACCAAACCTCCTTTGAAAGATTTATTCGTCTAATTCTTCTTCATTTATTCTTCTATTTTCCCCGAATGGTTAAACAAAATATAACACACAATTAAATTTTTAAAATTTAACTTTCAGGTAATATAAAATACAAATTCAAAAGTAAAATTTCTTAAACAAATCCATAATAAACCCCATTTAAATACCTAATTCTTTTTTAAACATCGGTAAATGTAATTTAACTGTTGATATATGATTGTTAAGAACTGTTGGCAGAGTTTATCAATACGTAGCATTTTATGAGTGCAAGCATTTTATTAATTATCATTGAAACAATTTAAGTTTAGTGAATAATCTGTGATAATTTAGGGGAGATTTCCTGGACCGTTGAAGATAGGTCCCGCCATTAGAGAAGCTAACGAGCGTTTGTGTGTGTGTTGACCGAAGCGCAGTTCGGTATTTGGATGCACGGAGGGATACACAAAAAGGGCAGTTCACAGTTCTGCAGAGGGGACAGGCAAATTATTGGTGATACGCGTACGCAATGATTCAGCTGGTTGTTCTAACCATGTGATCGCCAGACTTAAAGGAAAGAAGAGAAGCCACTTCCACCTTATAAAACTTTTCCAATACTGAAAAAAAAGCATTAGGTTATGTATCTCTAAGGGTGAAATGTCCCTAGTTTCCCAAATTATTTTCTTGTTTTAGGAAAGATTACTTACCTTTTTTCAGCATTAAAAATTGAACTACTTAAAAATAAACTCTTTTTAATTATGACAAACAGCTATATTACATTAACATATTTATATTACATCTATTCAAAATTTACAAATTCTATGAAAGTCATTTTTGTTTGTTTAAGTTAATGTAACCAAACAAACATCTATTGATGTCTTCTCATAAAGTTAGAGATTTTAGCACCAGTGTCTCTAGTATATCTGTTCTGCCCGATTAAAAAACTTTCCCGATCTAAGTTGAGAAACTTAATTGAAAAGTAAACAAGTAGGTTTGTAACATAATCTGTCACTTAACCCGCTTCCACACAACATTTGTGTTTAACCAAGTAAATACGCGCCAAACACAGCATTGATTCTATATAATAAAAATTTACATGCTAAATTTGGCTGGTTTCATTTATTTTCTTTCGAAAATTCAATAAATATTTGTTATCGTTTACTAAAATAATTTATATTTAAAAAAATATGTAATATTCCTCGCTTTTAAATAGAAGGAAAACATTTCATATCAATATACAATCAAAGAAATTCTTTGTGAAATATATTGACGTCATTTAAAACTGATTTATGGTGCAAAAATAAATTTATTTTAATTTATTGTTTAAAAGAATTAAAGTTTCTCAAGCGATTGTTGCGAATGGCAATGATGATTTAATTCTAATAAAAATGGCTTCGTATGATTTTTAAATGAACATTAAATTTTGAAATTTTTTAAATAATTGAAGTACTTCGAATTCGAATTCTTTTCTGAAATTTTCAATGTATTCTAATTTCGAATTGTATAATTTTTTTGACGTATCACACTTTTCCGTAGCATTTGTAGTTTGGGAAATGAAAGTGGGTGACGGACGGACAGACAGACGGACGCACTGAACGATTATAATACCTTCCACTTTTTACGTTATAAACGTAGTGTGGAAGCTAAAACCGGATTGAAAATCATAAAATTTAAACTAATATTTAGATTAAAGCTATTTTCCAAAAAAAAATATTTAGGATATTAATGCAATGTATTGAAATAACTATTTTTTTATTCATTATAATAGTTGTTCTTTTTTTATTGAGAAATATTTACAAATTTTATTAAAAAAATATTTTTTATCAAAAAATATTCATTAATTTTATTTGAAAAGTTAATTTGTACTTAAGATAATAATTTATTTATTAAAAAAACTATTTATTTTTATTTAACTAATTATTTTATTAAAATAGCTACACAATATTTAAAAACCTGTACCTTGAAGGTCTGAATTTTTTATTTCTTAATATATTCACTTAAAATTTTCAGCATTGTTGAAAAATATGAATACTAGAACAACTATGTTTTTAAAAATTAATTATTTTTGTTTTTTAGTGTATGGATAAAAATTTATCCATTTCACCACAATTTTTTCAAATATTTAAAGCCCTACTCCTCCCTTAATTTTGTAGATTCAAGTCTAATTTATTTTTTGCATTATTATGCAAGTGTGTTAAACAAAGCTAGCGCTCACCCGTTGTACTTTATTAGCTTGTTAGTACCCTTACTTCGTCTACGGGTAGCTGCAGCATTCATAAAAACCTGCGGTTATATTTATAACTACGGTATGCACATACTGCAAATGATCTAAATAACATTGCGGTAAAAAAATTTGTTGGAAATATAAATAAGTTGCTGAAATTATTTTTAATTTTACTTATTAGTTCAAAAGCAGGAATTAAATGTACTTTGCAGAGAGTAATTACAAGTTCCAGAGTAGTGTAGATATTATTATAACGTATCATGCCTAATTAAAAAAAATACAAGATATCGAGTTATTTATATGTTGTTCTATTTTGTATGCACTTTCAAGAGTTAACTTTTTTTTATTTCTCTTTTAACACCTTATAAGCTAGTTGATATAGTTGTGATTACTCCTCATTGTTTATTTGCCTACGAACATTTTTTGGGTTTTATTCATTTACAAGACTGTTTTAGGGTTTTATACATTTACAAGACTGTTATATACTCCTATTTAATAATCAAAATTTAAAACATGTAAAATCATAGAAAAAAAAAATTATCTGTAAAAAACACTAATTCGTGCATTAGAAATTTAAACTTACTTTTAAGTTTAATTAAGGCAAAATTTGAACTATTATTCTTGTATTCTAAGATATATAAATATAAATGAAATTCTATAAATCAAACTTGTGTATTTTAATAAATATACCCCACCCCACTCACCCTAATTTATAAATTAATTTAGCAAAACATATTAAATCAATACTTGGTTTGAAGAAAACAGGAAAAGATTAAACTTTTTTAAAATTAAGAATTCAAACAATTTAAATATTTTTTATTATTAACAATTATATATCTTTGTATTTGGAACCTTGTTTTAAAAAAAGCGCCTTTTTGAGCAGCGCACCAAGAAATTTTTTATAATACCGTTAATTTACAATAGGCCAATTGAAGCGATATCGGCGCCAAACTAGACGACTGATTGAAACTTTTTTTCTTGTTTCGTTTGAATCGGCGAGGTTGCGATGTGATTTATTGTCTTGTATCATAGCACCGCGCTTTTTACTCTCTGTTGTTTACCCAAGTTAGGTTGGCCACGAGTGTAAGTTCGTTTACCTATTTTATACTTGTTACCTATTTTATACTTGCATCACATAAAATTTTGAACTTGAAATCAACTGAAGATAAAAGTGATAATAACGCAGAACTGTTATTAGACGTTGTATTACATTAATGACAAGAACTTAGAAAGAAAATCATTACAAAAAAAAATATTTTGCGATTAATGGACAACAGAAAACCACAATTTAGGACGAAGATTAAAATTTGTTTTGAACTAGGACTTTTAAATGACACACATTTCAATTTGAAATCTTATCTTTTTAGTTGAAATTTCCATGAGTTCAACAATGTTAGTCAAAATCCCAATACTCTAGATTTTAATTTGAGAATAAGTTTATATTTTCTACGGAAAAATATTGTTCCATTGCACTACTGTAATAGAATAATCGTCATTGATGTTTGATATTTATGCCAAACAAAAAAGTTTTAACCAAGATCAAATATAATGGCATAAATTAAAAAGATGAACCCCTATAGTCTGATATTTCTCCTATTTAATCTAAGTTTTATTTTTCCATATTGTACGAATTCGACTTCTCAAATATTGAAATATTTAATAACGTGCCTTAATGTAGCAATTTTAATGGCATTTCTCCTTTCAACTGCATTATCTTTTAACAATATTGCCAATACTTACGAGAAAACATTCTTGTTCGTAGCTCTTATTGGAGTTTCAGGGGGTTTAGTGGCAGCAATCCATCGTGTAATTCTTCTTAGAAGATTTCACAGATTCAAGCAAATTGTTGAAAATTTCAGGGTATTTAAAAGAATACACCTCAAACTAAGTTTTTGGCTAGTTGGATGGACAGTATTTAGTTCACTTATGCAAATTGTTATTTTTTTCTTTTTAACCGGAATTTTTGTGTCTAAGTTATCTGTGGTGAAAATTCAGCCGTATTCTTTTATAGTTTCATTGGTATTTTCAGCGTTACAATTTATACCAATCGTTATGCCATTCAACACGTTCGCGATTTTTTATGTCGTCGTGTGTCATCATTTGGAACAGATTTTCTTACATTTCCACAAATATATGAAGAAAGAAGCATGCATCTTGAACTTTGAAAGATTGCTTTCATCGTACAATGAATTGATAACTCTAGTTGAAGACATCGATAAAGACCTTTCTGTACTCGTTTTTTGTGCTACAGTATTCAACTCTGGGGTATGGTACACATTCATCGCATCTCTTCTGTATGATGAGCATAAAGGCGACTGGTATTACCTTAATTTCCATAAATGTTTCTGCTTTAATTCCTTCCTGTCCTTCTTCGTTATGTCTGTGTCTGCTTCAAAGGTGAATGAAGCTGCCGCACAAATCGCAAAGCAAACTCGGTCGTTTAAGGCTTCGAACATCTACTCTGCACTCTCACTTCAGAGATTGCAATTTTATGCCTCTACAGAAGTGAATCTTACAGTTTGGAAGATAACTCCTATCAAGAGAAATTTTTTCATTAATATCGTCGGGGTCATATTCACATATGCCCTTTTACTTGATAGTCTTAATAAGTAGGATAAATTTTGTTTTTTAATCGTTGTTATCTTATGTCCATATAAACTGCATATGTTACTCAACTTACATGTTATAACTGTTCGAGATAACATAACAATTTTAAAATTTGTCAACAATGTGAACAAATATTTCTTAAAAATAAAATTTTAGCCCACTTTTCTATTTTTAGATTCTAAAGAATTTTTAAAAAATGGAAAAGTACAATTGGCATGCTGAAGATATCCGTCCGCCCGTCCTCCGCCCCCCTCCCCCTTCTTAAATCCTAAATCGGTTCTATGCATCGGATCTTAAAAATTCATTTTTTTGTTGTTGTTAACAAGTTGTGACCTCGACTAACTTTCATACTTTTTGTCCGTCTGTATATACGTCCGGACGGTCATCCGTCTGTCAACGAATTTGCCAGTGAATTAGCATTGAAATTTTATTTTTAGTCATTTAAATTGCACTGACACTGAGAAACTTTATTTAAGGCAAAACTTAGCGGGTATATATTGAAGCCCATGTTAAAATGGTCATTTTTATGTACCCTTTTCGCAGGAACTATTTGAGTTTTGATTCAAAATTTTACACAGTTAAAGTTCAACACTTTTACACAGTTAAAGTTCAACACTTTTACACAGTTAAAGTTCAACACTTTTACACAGATAAACATATGCTTTTAGAAATAAAAAATATATATTTTATAATTTATGGAGTTTCGAAAACTAGTCGTCACATTTTTATAAAAAATCATTCAAATTATTTGTTTAAAAAAATTAATTAATATTTATTTAAAAGCATATGTCTGTTTTGTAAAAGTACTTATTGTGCATGCAAAAAAAATTATAAGCGAAGTATTCGGTAGTTACTGAGAAAAAGGTACATTTGTCCTAAAACATGCATTTTGAGAAAATGACGTTTAAAGTATAATTTTTAGCAATCTTTTATGCGGAAAGTATTTTTAAAAATTAATTTAAAATACTTCTAATGGACATATTGCCTACAAATTATACCATTTTGAAGGCATCATTTGAAATATTATCTCACTCTAAAAATGACAAAATGTGTTTTTGGTCAATTTCTAAGTCTGAGTCCTCTTAAAGTTTATATTTGAAGCAAAATTTATTTTTGTCATATAAATCAGTTTAAAATGACAGCATAAAATGTAGCACAATGTGATTCTTTAATGGTTCATTGTTTGTTAACTAAGAATTCGTCAAAGCATTTAATTTTTTTCATAAAAATTTGGTTGACTTTAATTTCATTTTTTCATTTATTATTATTTGGAGTAGTTTCATGTTTTATTATCTCTAAAGTATCGAGTTTTTACATATTTTTATGTTGATACTTATTCAAGAACAAGAAACTTACTTTATTTAGGTCTTTGACGACATTTTCGAACGCTCCAAAGTCGCCGTATTGGATGATAGGATTCAACCCAAGCAATTTTACACAATTATTCTTCAAACTGCAAATAGATTAAGTAATCGATAAATAATGTAATTAAATTTGCGAAAACTAATTAATAGAATAGTTGATTATGGCTATTAAAAGTTGAAACTGGAACTGGAAGCTGTGTTGGCGATATTTTTTTCAAATGTGTATAAATCTAGTGTAAAAACGGTTCTATGTGCCAGTTTCTGTTACAAACCTTCTTGTAATAAAATAACAATTTCAGTTAGTATTTAAGTAACAGGAAAGAAAGCTATTTTAGTTCTTTAAGAGTACTTCTTGTTTTTAACGTACCCTGCCTAATGTAATACTACATCACCCACTATTGTTACTACACCACGCACTAATTCAACAAAAATATAATTGATTTTTTTTTAAATTGTATAATATATGCTTATGAATACATTAATTTTATTCACATACTTGTTTTAAATATATTTAATTTTTGATATTAATATCGTGCTTTAATTCAATGTGCTTTAGCAATAAAAACTTTTAATACTATCTGAGAATCTTATTATTTTTAACGTATTTTTTTTTAATTGGCAACTTTAAAAAAATTCTAGTCTACAAAATATAGATTTACATTTGTTTTAAGTAATATTTTATCGGTAGTATTTAACATGAAAAAAAATGGTCAAATTGTAGGTGAATCGAAACGAAATATTATTTGTTATTGCCTTGTAATTGTCACTCAAGATCAAATATTATGGTGATTCCAATACAAAAAAGTACGCATGCAACACTCACTAGCAATTAGAACTATTATTATTATAAAGTATTTCTTAGACTGGCATTGGAAATAAGACGCCAAATAAAGAATCACGTTCAAATAAAGAATTTTACACCAATCACAAAGCCCCGAATAAAATATCACGCTCAAATAAAGAATTTTACACCAATCAGATGCTCTTATTTACTTTGTCGCACTAGTGCGTAAAAGTAACTTTGAAATACGATTTCGTTAAAAGCATCACTTTTGCCACGATTATCGATATGAAAAAGTTAGTTTTTTTGCACGATATTATAAAAAAATAACTTAAAATATTGTAAATTTGCAGTGAAAAAGTGTTTTTATTTTTAAAGTCTTGCATTGACTCCATTGAATATTTGAACTATTTTTGGCTTACACACTATACGTTTATATCGTAATAAATGGAAGGTTTTATCAAGGCAATGTCCCTCTGTCTGTCTTTCCGCCACCCACTTCCATAGGCCAAACTACAAATGCTACAGGCAAATGTGATGCGCCAAATTTCAGAGCATCGAAGCTAGAAGAAATTGAAAAGCCTCTAAAAATATTGGAAGAAAATTATTTTTTAAAAAAACGCAAAAATTAGTGCTCATTTAAAAAGCCCAAGGCCATTTTTAATCGAATTAGATCATCATTACCACTCACAATAATCACACGAGAAACTTTATTTATATTAAATAAAAAAAATTGAAAATATTTTGTAAAATAAATCAGTTTGGAATGACGTCATAATTTATGTTCCAATGAGATTAGAATTCTTGGATTGTTCGCATTATTTGTTTAGAACGGGGCATATGGCGTTCTATTTTTATTTTAAAAGGCAGATATAATTTTTCATTTATATTTAAGCATTTATTAGTTAATAATGACATTTTAATAATAATCATTCTATTAGACTAGTTTTTTTTACATTTTTATGTTTTTGTTTTTTTAAATGATAATAATGAAATAAAAATAAACTAATTAAAATAAAATAAAAAAATAATTAAAGAATTTTCAAAGAAAAACACTTGGTTTTGGAATATGGAATTTGGTTTTAAAATACAAAGGATCAAATATTTTTATGTTTGATACAATAATCTAATCGTATAAAGCCTTCTCCATAAATCGAGCTTTTTTAAAAAAGATACTTGGCAAGATGAGAACTTTCAACCATATTAACAGATTACTAAAAATGGCTTCAAATTTTTTAGCTCTACATTTAATCTTAATATTTTATTTAAAATAATGTTTTCGACGAATTAGTTTCTGGATTTTAAAATATTATGTAGAGGCAGTAGCATTAGATAGATCTACGGGTCAATATTAGGAAACTGGTCTATTTGTGTCACGACCGTATTTTTTTTTTATTTTTTAAATTTTCTCTCTAACTATATTACTTACTTATTAACTACTTTTTTACTTTAAATTCCATTAAAATCAGCACATTTTGGGCTTATTTTTTACTGGGGAAGGTTTTAAAGTGTTCAAAAGTCATATCGGTAACGTGTCACAAATAGCTATTCTTATTTTTCAAAGACATCTTATCCGTTTTATATTGTCATAAGAAATTCACTTGAAAATTAAAACTACTTTATTTAATGTCTTTTATGAATATTATCTAATTTTTATTTAAAAAAATCACTCGAATTACTCAATGAGAAGCAAAATCTTCATGTCGTGAGCAAGTTTCCATGTCAGATCGGTAACATCAACTTAAGAAACGACTTTCGGGCTGAAAATGTCATACCTTGAAGAGAACTACATTTTCAAATTGTATCTCTAGACTATTTACCCATCCTCATATAGTCTAATACTGCAACTTTAAAAAAATTCCGTTTGAGATACGATATCTGTATAGATACAGTATCTGTAGAAAACTGGATCCTCTTGGTAGGGGGTAAATAACTTTCTTTGCTCCTCCCCCTCATTGTTTTTCTGAATTCACACCCACTTTATTATACAAAAATTTCGAAATTTGTAATTTCTGCTTTTAAATTGGCACTTTTCTTAATATTGACCCTTACCTTTAAAAAACCGTCTTGTTTTGTTAAAGTGATACATAAATAAAATTGTTTGCTTGTGATAAAATCAAAATGTTATGATAACTTATTTTATCTGGCAAATTTAAATTTTAATCCTGTTCACAAACTAGTTTTTAAATTATGTATAAAATAAAATTGATGTATGTTTTGTAAACTTTCACTTTGTTATAAATTTAATGTAAACAATTTTCACTGAATAAAATTTGCTTCCAACTAATATACAATATAAATTAACCATTGTGTTTAAGTGTTTGTGAAATTTCTGATTGCTTGTTAATCATTCACAAAAACTATACAATAGTCACTTTACTATAGTATGTTTATTTCATTAAAATTTAATTATAATTTACAAAACAAAAATTAAAACCATCAAAAGAACTATGAAATTTCCAGAAACTTAAAAACGAGCAGGTGAAAAATTTCTTATTTTCAAGTAATTCACAAGTACATAACAGATATTTTAAATCAGAATTACTGAACATTTTATCCGATGAAGTCTTTCTCACCATGAAGAAATGGGGGAAAAGCGGAAATGTGTGTGGGAAAAAAAATCAATATGAACAATTGAAACAGATAAGTGAATATTATAATAGAGAGGGTCAAAAATAAAGTGGTGGGTATCACACAAATGGAATCACAGAATTCTACTTCATAAGGGTTCCAGATAAAAATTGATCAACTAAAAAGCCATCTTAAAAACAGCTAGCAGATATTTACTAAATTAATTTTGTTGTCCCCCCCCCCCCCTTCAGCCCCCTCCTCCTTCACAGGGTATGGGACGAAGGTAGAAAAAATTGGATGATTTTTGGAATAATATTTGTTTCATGGACTAAAGTTTTTTGAGCTTTTCATAACTGATTGAGAATACTCCAAAGAGTTTTAAAAAAATAGTTGTCAGCTTTCAAATCCGTTGCGATTAGATACGTCGCACATCAAGTAACATCATCTATGCCAAAAAAAATCATAGTTGATAAAATTTAAAAAAATAAATAAGCCACTATGTTTGTATTTTTTTTAATGACAGCACTAGCATCAGTTCAGGGAAATATTTGGAAATATATACAACGTGTTTGTTCAACAACCAAATAAGAATGTAAGAAACAAAGTATCAGCGGTTTTCATAACAATTAAAATTGTCAAGCAGAGCATAGGTGAGGATAACTAAAAGTGTTCCAACAACTAAAATGTTCCACATTGACATGTGGAACTCCTTGTTCACGTCAACGCAATCATGGTTAAACATATTAGAAAATTAAAGCTAGTCTTTTTTGTAATTCTTTCTAAAGGGCACCACTAGCATTAGTTCAGTAAAAGATTTAGAAACATGTACAACTTGTATGTATAACAATCAAACAAGAATATAAGGGATAAAAGCTTCAGCTTTTTCTAGAACCATTTAAATTGTCAAGCAGCAGAGCATAGGTGAGGATAATTCCTAATGTGCTGATGAAGAAATTTCGTTTGATGGGCACTATGTTCCACACTGTCATGTGCAACTCCTTGTCCACGATTACTTGAAACCTCTGCAGTGCTATAGCGGAATTCAAATCTGTTGCAGACAAAGTCCTTACTCGAGTGGCTACTTGTACAGAGGCCTCGTTGACTTGAGATGCTGAGACGGTCATGCCAAAGAACGACAAGAAAGTGCTGAAGAAAAAGGAAATATAAAAATAATGCAAGTATTCCATGTTTTTATCTAAACTTCCGAGAAAAGTAGCAAGGAACATGTACATACTACAAGAGCAGAACACGATACAAAAGAATACTTTGGTAGAGATTTTTTCATCCATTTTTTCCACCAATGATGCTATGTGGTTGTAATGCTTTATAAGGCCTTTGTAATCGAAATATAATGCATTGTCGATGTACTTATTAAATCTTTCTATTGTATGCTTAAGATGATTGCACACACTGATATAAAATATCGCAAAAGTATGGAACGGCATTATGAACAACACAAATTGAACAAGAGAGAAAAAGACATATAAAAGAGTTAGAATAGGTTCATTTATTTCGAATTTTAAAAGGGTTTTACCTTTCATATCGATGATCATGCAACACATAAAGAATCCCAAATTTATTATCTGCATCACTATACTTGCAGCTATCCATACACTCACCCAGGTTTGTACTTTATTCTTTTCGATTTTTTGGTGAAACAAGCTGGCGATGTTTTGTAGGTTATTACTTTTCATGCTGAGTAACAAGCGAAACACCATGCTTAAAATTCCACAAAAACTTTGCACAAATATTGCCATTTGACCAGTACTTGAGTTGTGCGCTGACATTACTCCTGCATAACTCATAGCGAAGCTAAAACTGAATGGTAGAAATAAATTTAGAATCGTGAAAATATTAAACATTCTTTTCGTAGAATTTTTTCGTAATGCGATGTCAATTAAGCCGATAAAACTAATTTTAAATAGGAAAAAGACTAAATTATACGGATACTTCATTGCTTATTATGGATATTTACTCTTTGTATTTGCAATTTTTAATGCGTTGTTGAATTTAATGCGTTGTTTCTCATGAATGTAGTTTTTCGGTATATGACGATCCAAATTTCGAAGAGTTTGTGACCTTTTAGTTTTCAAAAGATACATTACTTTGTCAAATTTTAGGTTATTTTCCCACACAATAAAATGACTTTAAAGTAAATATATAAATTATTGATGGAGTATTGATCATCTAAAGTTCAAAACAAACTGCTAAAGTATACTATTATAATTGTTAATAATTACAACGAAACTACTATGCCTTTGTGAGCGTGTGTTCCACGGACAAGAACCTTTTATGGAAATTAATTTAGTAATAATCGATAAAAGCAATATATTTCATAGAATCTAAACATATTTTTTTTTCAATGACACGCACACATCTTAAAATAATATTTTAATTTATAGCTTTATTTTCACACATTTATGTCATTAAATATGGATACTTTTATAACGTACTTTTATAAGGTTATTTAAACTATAGATCAACTATCACTAACACGAGTTTTATAACTTACCCTAACTAACATTAAAAAAATCATTTTTAATTTGATTTTTAAAAAAATTAATTTCAATTATCCAACCTTAACTACAAATCGGTCTTTAAATAAGTAGTTGGGGGTTGTGGGGGTACGGGGTTAGTTTTCCATATCTTTTTTTTTTTATAGATTGCAGATTTTTTTACTTTGATTCATTTTAAATAAAAAAATATATAATTGTCTTTCCTACATTTTTACCTACAAAACTAGCATCCCTACTTCCCCTAAAAGTAGGGCTAAATTGGTTGGGCAAAATGGGGGGGGGGGAGGGGTTGTAAGGGCAAAATTTGACAAACACTATGCTTCACTGAAATAGCCGTAACTATTGATTAAATTATCGTAGAGTAAAAAATCTTAACAGTTTTTTTAACGTAAATAATAGGGGCAGTTAAATTTAAAACAGTAAAAAAAATTTTAAATGTCAAAATTTGCCGTTTTCAAAGTAGGGAGATACCTTAACACATATAATAAAACTTTTCTTATAACTTTTATGTACATTAAATTGTAAACAAAAACTACGTAATAAAAGTATACTCATAAAATATATAAATATTGCAAAAAAAGTCAATTTTATTACACCATAACTTTAATTTTTAAAGGTTACAGTCATGTTAATCCCAATGAACTCAGTAGAGTCTCAGTGGCTGGGAGATATAACGTGTCCGCATCATAAGCCCAAGTTTCGGGGTTTAAGTCTAGCCGAGTTGTCAGATTTTCTGGATGAGAAAATCGTGGGCACGCATGTCATATGATTATGTGGCATGCAAAAGACCCCTTGAGTACCCTTTTAGCTTTGGTTCTCTCGGCATACTTTAACATC
This sequence comes from Oedothorax gibbosus, assembly GCA_019343175.1. NCBI lineage: Eukaryota > Metazoa > Arthropoda > Arachnida > Araneae > Linyphiidae > Oedothorax > Oedothorax gibbosus. The sequence goes on from JAFNEN010000612.1 coordinate 160,751, forward strand.
CACAGTGAGCTCAGATTCATTGTAATCTGAGCGCTAATTTTTATCGAGAGTCGCCTAGATGGTGCCACAAAAAAATGGCTCTCAGTTCTGGGGAATATGATGAGTCTGCACAGGCCTAGCCGCCAATAAAGCATGGTTGATAAAACCCCAACTCTAAGAAGTTCTGTAATTCCCTCTTTTGTTGACTCATAATTTGATGCTCATTGCAAGAGATTTTCCGAAATATGGCTAAAATTTGCAAAAAAACTTTGGGAGTAATCACATGTGCAAAAGTTTGGTGAGATTGCTTCCAATTTTTCGAAGCCAGCAAATTTATTCCAAATTTTGGTACAACATGCTATTTATTCTTTAGTAAAATGATACAAGATGTATGGGAATATTTTAGTTCTTTCTGATGCTTTTCTGCTACCATACATCTCCTGAGTATATCCTTGCCTGAGTGGCATAAAGTGCTTCAAAACTATAAGAACTTCTCTCAGCGTTCAATTTATTAATATCTGGACATTTTTTTAAATTTGGAACAACACTTTTATTTTACATTTATAACTTCAAATATAGTTATATTGCTTAATATATTACAAAAAAACATTTTTGGAATAGGAAGCTTCGTTTATGATTGAAGAGTCCAGGGGAAGAACCCCTTGATTGATTAGGAATCTTCCCGTATTCTGGTCTGCTTGGTGGACATTGGCGACAGGAAACCGGTTTATCTCCTGTTTCTTCACTCGCGGTTACAAACGTGGTACTCTTGTCCCGCGTGAATCATTGTTACCGCGAAAGAAGAACCAAGTGAGAAACCGTTTTCCTTACACCAGTTTAGACGATGACTCGCTATCGTCGCCATAGAGGAATGATGCATGCAGATTCTTATGCGATGAAAGGGTTTTTTAACTGCGCTCCTCAATTATCGAGACCAGTGTTAGAAATTGGATAAAGAAATTTAGGGGCAATTTGTGCTACTAACATAAAGAACTAAGAGCAAATGCGCATTTTCTAAATTTGTCATTAAACCCTTGTTTTTAATATACCAAATTTGTTTCTTATACTAGTATCATGGTTCATTTGGTAGTAACTGAAAGTCCAAGAAAGTATAAGTTCTTTATTTCAAAACAAAAAAAGTAATCTTTGCAAAACACGATATTTTGAATGAATTTGAAAATATCTAGTAATGAAAAGTGACTAACATCAATCTACCCTAATTGAAAATAAACCATCAACCAAAAGTGCATAGTGAAGATAATTCCAATCATATTAATAAAGAAACTTCTGTTTATGGGAACTATCTTCCAGACTGTAAGGGTCATATCTTGAGCAACGGCAAAATGAAACCGCTGTAGCGACATTGCAGTCATACTACACTGATTATGAAACCCCGTTTATTTTACTAAATCGTAGACGAGAAAAAAAGGTTCATGCACGAAAATGACACAATAATGGCTATGCTGAAATATCTTCTTGCGATTGTGACTAGTCTACTAGTTAATTTTGCAGAAATAGAATTACTTGTTGGACATATGAAATTTAATTTAAAAATTAAAAATATTGCTCTATGTAGATGGTTAAGTTTCATACCTTTGCAAATGTCTTAAACAATATTGTTAAGAGTTTAAAAAACGCAATATATTTTTAATATCAAGTAGGTAGAAAGTAAAAGTGTTCGAATCCAGCTTTATACTATTATACAGCTCTATAGCAGATAACTTCTAAATATAATATAGAACAAAACAAAAAACATTTATCTCAATTGGCAACTTTAGTGGCTTGACGATATACACATAGGAAGAAAATGGAGATCTCCTTAAAAAGTTCAAGTCTAAAATTTTTGTTGATCTTTCCGTTTATGTTTTAAGTATTAAATTAAACATATTTCTTTTTTACCAATTTCAATAAAAATTTGTATTTTATTCTTTTATCTAACTTTTTTACGTAATCACTAAACAAAAATAACGACAAAACTGCAAACCAATAATAGCATAACATCTTCATGGCCAAAAGGACGAGTTAAAAGGGTCAAAAAATATTATTTCTGCAAGTTTCTCCAAATCAAAATTCGTGGATTGTATGCTTTGTTGGTTTGACATGGAATAACAAAATAAATTAATAAAAACCCACTATATATTTCATTTACAAATTATAATAGGAAAATAGTTCTTTGCAAATATAAAATAGTTAACAACAATTTATTTCTAAAATCAAAACCACTATGTTTAAATAATACCACAACATCTGATGGCCAAAAGAAAGAGTTAAAATAGTCAGAAAATATTATTTCTGCAAGTTTCTCCAAATCAAAATTCGTGGATTGCATGCTTTGTTGGTTTGATATGGCATGACAAAATAAATTAATTAAAAACCCACCATATATTTCATTTACAAATTATAATAGGAACATAGTTCGTTGCAAACATAAAATATTTAACAGCAATTTATTTCTAAAATCAAAACCATTATGATTCAATAATTTATAATTTAATAATCGGAGTAACTTTAGATGAACGCAATGAATAATGATTGTCGCAACTACTACATGTATATTCGAATTGTAAACTTGAATGATTAAAGTAAAAAAAAATTATTATAGAATTCTAAACGAAGTTGTAGAATTAGGACATGAATAATTTATTTGGTAAGTAATGACAGTTGTAAATACTACATTTTCGAAACAACGATAAAAGATATTTGACATTGGTTTTATTTATTTGAAATAGGTAAAAAATATACAAAAAAAATTATTTGGGAAGGCATTGTTATATTTACGTCAACTTACTTTTAATTAAAGAACACTAATTTATTACAAGATTTGAAAATTGTGTAGATAAATAAAAAAAATTACTAGTTGATGTACAGTTTTAAAAAGTTTTGATACGTGTGTTTACCCACAATTCAAAATCAACTATCCATACAATGCCATATTTTTGTTATTTAAAACCAGTTTAATTTCTTAATCGTCTAAAATGTTCCATCTTCTATTGTTGCACTCAGAAATTCCTTAAAAAAGACATTTAAAATAAGTTTGTAGAAATTACATTTGTAATCGTTATTTTTATACATTTCAGTAGTTGTATGGAGAGTAAAAGTCACCAAAAGTTAAAGATACTGCTATGAATATGTTATAAACATATATTATAGTCGTAAACATGATTACAGTTATATATCGTTAATTGCTTCTATTTCAACTCAACCGTTTTTGAAAGTTTGTGAAAGTATACTTGGTATCGCAAAAAGAATGCATTACATATAAATATATGGGTGACAGCATGGACCTATTTCATTTATTTCTTGCCATTCGTCAACTTTTTTATCCACATTTCCACATAACTTACTTCGGAGAAAAAAATATTTCAAAAAACTGTTTGGATACGAAGTAATCGAACCATATACGTATTTTTCTCTGCCCCAACCGCCATTTTGGCATTAGGAGCTGTGTGAGGGTAACGATAGGATGTAATTCTTTGCCAGCTTTACTAAATTAAATTGATCTTCAACAAATTGAGTTGCTTTCTTCTTAACTGCCCCTACGCCCTCCTAAACATGGGGGCTCGACCACTGCCTCTCGTCATCGCGAAAATTATCGATATTTAAATTTTTTTTAATTTTTCAAAACCAAGTGTTCCCGGAGGTCAAAAGCTAAATCCTATTACGAACCGGCTAAACACAAATCTACGAACTTTCACTCTCAGGAGGTCAAACCATATCCTCTTACGAATCGGAATGAAAACCCATTTACGAACTTTTTGAACAAAATCTCTACGAACTTTACGACAGCAAACAGAAACTACTTAGAGCTGCGACATCGCCACACCTCGTGAGTTCCTCTTCAGCCGTCAAGCAGAAGTCGACTCTACATCACCCACATCAACTACGAGAAAAGGAGGCCAACACCACGCCTATATCTACCACGACAGCAGACTGCGGTACTACCACATCAACTACGAGAAAAAAGAGGCCAACACCACGCCTATATCCACAACGACAGCGGAGCTTCACTTCGAGCAACAACAAACATAGCATCGAACCAACACATCGCACGCACTGATAAATTCAACGAACGAAACAAAAACTACAAGGTAGGATCAATCCTTATTATTAAAAGATGTATAAGCATACGAAAAAAGAAGACCTCGTAAAGGTTACAAAAGAACTTGGCGAATTAGTGCCGGAATCCGCAACAATAATAACAATAAAAGAACTCATAGAGAAAAATAAAACGTTTATAAATGACCCAGAGTTCGTACAAGATTTAATAACTACAACAGTAGAGGATAGAAAAACACGAGAACAAACCGAAAACAGTAAATTAGAAATTGAGAAAAACAAACTAGAGGTAGAAAGAATTAAATTAACACGGGTTGAAAAAGAACTAGAATTAGCTACAATCAGAAATACTTCGACGGAAAACCAAACACGTGTAGGAAACGAAAGTAGGGCCAATGAAACATCAACACCTAGCATCGAAACATTAATGAAAAGCGTTAAAACTTTAAGCATGCCTGTCCCATCCAAACCGGAAAATTTCAATCTATTTTTTAGTTCATTGGAGAGAGCTTTCATAACAAAGGAAGTCCCAAAATCAATACAATCGGAAATTTGGATTAATATTCTTGGTGAAAAAGCCAATAGCATATTACTATACATACCGGAAAACGAACTACAAAATTACGAACAAATAAAAGCGACCGTCTTACGCGAATTCCAACCATCGGCAGTAGAATGTTTACTAAAATTTCGTAGAAGCCAACGGATGCCGACTGAAACGCACCTTCAATTCAGTTCGCGATTAATATCAAGTTTCGAGTATTACATTAAGCTACGAGGTGCTACAACTTTCGAAACACTGTGTCAATTAATGGTAAGCGACAAGCTGTTCAGTACGCTTGACCGCGAAACCCAAACACGTGTATCCATAAGACAGGGTGAAAACTGGTTTAAACCGACAGAATTAGCGAAAGAATGTGATGTATATTTTAATTCCAAGCGGAAGCCTTTTAATGAAACCCATTCCCGTCCAACATCGTTCGAAAACAACGGACAGCATCGATATAATAATCGACCACCGTACAATAATTTCCGTCGAACACAAAATCAACATTCACGTGGAACGAATAATAACCGTTTTCATCAACGCAACGAAAACAATCAACGATTCGAAAATGAATCACGTGGCGATGACACCAGACAAAGCACGCCTAACAATCCCGTATTAGAAATAACAACCCAAACAAAGACACGTGATAACGGATCCCTCCAAAGCGAATTGCAATACGAAACCATATTACTTAACGGTAAAAATGTCCGTGGAATTATTGATAGCGGTTGTACTACTATTTGTGTAAAAGCAGACTGTTTACCAACAACGACCACATACGATGGAAATATTACACTAATGTCCGCATTTGGAAACGAAATAAATGCTAATTGTACTAAAATCCAACTAGCATTACCACAAAAAAGTCCAATAACATTCGACGCAGCAGTTTGTGAAAATCTATTTTCGGATCTGATAATCCCCCCTTCGATTTTGCACGAGTTAACAAAATCACAAATATTGCCTATTGAAAGCGAACTAAACAGACCAAAAACAAAAATCACACAACACGAAAATAACAATTTATTTAAAAATAGAATCCCCATCGTTTCAAATCAAGCCGCAGACAGTGGCGACGACCAGTCTGATGAAGACATAAGGGAGGAGCTTCAAACACGCCAGAACCAATCAAAGACAAAGGAGGAGCAATCAGTAGAAAATCCGCCCACTGACTTCGAGGACGCAAAGAGTAGATTTTTTTAGCCGGACCAGATGCTACATGCAACCGCTTAAAATTTAATAAACAGACCGGTAACCAGTTTAGCCTACTTTCCCGCAAAAGATGTTTCGCCGATCGACGGTACGACCGTCATAGACTGTTGTGATTCGATTTACGTTAATGGAATAGACCTGACACACGTTCTAAATAAAGATATAAAGAAACGAATTACACATTTGATTGAAGAATATAAACCGAACAAAATAAGAGATTTAGGACTGTAAGGAATGTATGAACAACAAATTTTTGCTTCAGACCGACAAGGGTATGAGTCCATATTGCCGAATGTAAACAAAGTGCCTGAGATTACGGAATTCAGTCCAATATTTAGTATTGTAAGTGATGAAACGCTTTTTGAAGAAGAATTTAGACATATATCTGACGCGAATGTACGGAACACTATTATGGAGATGGTTAGGACTTATAAACCGAATAAAATTAAAAGTACAAATTATCAGATGAAATTATTTCTGTCGGATGACACACCTATATTCCAAAGACCACGTCGTCTTGCATTGTCGGAAAAAATTGAGGTAAATAAACAAATTAAGGAAATGTTACAAAGCGGAATAATTAAAGAAAGTTTTTCAGATTTTTGTGCACCAATAGTTTTATGTAAGAAAAAAGAGGGTTCAACACGAATAGCAATCGATTTTCGTCTGGTAAACCGGAAAATCGTAAAAGAAAGATTTCCTTTACCCCTTATCGAAGACGTATTTGACAAATTACAAGGTGCATCTGTCTATTCGAATTTAGACTTAAAAAACGGTTTTTATCACGTTGAGGTTCATGAAGATAGTCAAAAGTACACTTCTTTTGTAACTCTAGACGGACAGTATGAGTTTAGAAAAATGCCTTTTGGACTGTGTAACGCACCATCCGTTTTTCAAAGATTTATTCAAATTGTTTTTCGAGATCTTTTAGAAGATGGAACACTAATTCTATATCTTGATGATTTGATTATCCCCTCGTCTGATGAGTTTGAAGGTCTACAAAAACTCAAAAAAGTCTTCCAAGTTGCTTCTCACTATGGACTTGAGTTTAATTTTAAAAAGTGTAATTTTCTACAACGAAAAATAACTTTTCTTGGACACATCTTAGAAAAAGGTACAATTCGACCATCGACCCACAAAACAAATGCTGTTTTGAGTTTCCCTCAACCCAAAACAACGAAAGATGTTCAATCATTTTTGGGTCTGACTTCTTATTTTCGAAAATTCATAAAGAACTATGCAGCCATTGCAAGACCACTGAGTGATCTTTTGCGGAACAACACACCTTTTCACTTTGACAGAGAACAACAGCAAGCTTTTCTTCAACTGAAAGAAGCACTCTCGAGAGAACCTGTGTTACATTTATACCAACAGGGCTCACCTTTACAACTGCACTGTGATGCTTCGTTAAAAGGTTTTGGTGCAATTTTGCTTCAAGCTGATGCTGAAAACATCTTACATCCCATACACTATATGAGCCGTAAAACCTCACCACAGGAAGAAAAATACACATCATATGCGTTAGAAGTTTTATCAATAATTGAATCACTCAAGAAATTTCGACACTATCTTGTGGGTACAAAATTCAAAATCTTCACTGATTGTCAAGCATTTCAAAAAACTATGTCTAAAAAAGAACTGCCACCTAGAGTTGCCAGATGGGCAATGTTGCTAGAAGATTTCGACTATGAGCTAATTCACAGACCAGGACAGCAGATGAAACATGTCGACGCACTTAGCCGATATCCTGTCATGTCAATCCAAGTTGATGAAACAACCCGAAAAATCTGCGATGCTCAGTCTAAAGATGAGTTCACACTAAGCATTAAACAACTACTAGAACACTCTCCAACATCAGACTACAAGTACAAAAATAATGTTCTTTACAAAGTAGTCAATGACCAAGAACTTTTAGTAATACCACAAGACATGCAAAAACAAATAGTACAAATCGAACACAATAAAGGCCATTTTGGTATCAATAAAACTGAAGCCTTAGTTAAACAACAATTTTACTTCCCAAATATACGTAAGACTGTTGAAAGTGTACTATCCAACTGCGTACCATGCATACTTGCCTCACGAAAAACAGGAAAACAAGAAGGATTTCTCCATCCCATTCCTAAAGGCGACGTTCCACTAGACACATATCATATAGATTTTCTCGGTCCACTGCCAAGTACAAATAAAAATTACAAGTACATCTTCACTATTGTAGACGCCTTTACTAAGTTCCTTTGGATTTATCCAGTCAAGTCAACATCAGCAAAAGACGCTTTAGATAAAAACTGCAACAAATCACCTTTGGAAATCCTAGAAGAATAGTATCAGATCGTGGATCAGCTTTCACTGCAACAGAATTTAAAAAGTACTGCAAAGATGAGAAAATAGAACATGTCACAATCACAACGGGTCAGCCACGAGGAAACGGCCAGGTTGAAAAATGCCATGGAACGCTCATCCCAGTCATCTCCAAGTTGTCCCTCGACGATCCGAACAAATGGTTCAAACACATACCAGCTGTGCAACGTGTAATTAACAGCACTATCTCTTCAGCAACTAAATACACACCTTTTGAACTTTTAACTGGAGTAAAGAGGAAAAATAAAGAGGATCTCAATATCAAAAAAATTCTAGAAGACCAACACGTACACTCGATTGGTCAATATCAACAACAAGTGCGCAGAGAAGCCAAAGCCAATATCCTGCAGCAACAAGAACAGAGTAGGCTGAACTATAATAAGCGACGCAAGTCTGCCACTAAATACAAACTTGATGACACAGTCGCCATCAAACGCACACAGTTTGGAACAGGCTTAAAACTTCGACAAAAGTTTTTTGGCCCATACGTCGTAACTAAAGTTCGCCCAAACGACAGATATGATGTACGTGGGTCATTCTCAAAAAATGTTACAATTCCAACTTCCAATGTTAAAAAAATAAAGTTGGGTTTTATTTAAAATATTTGTTACTATTATATTAAAAATTCACCTCTCTAATGAAACTCCATAAAATCTGCAAATTTTTTTAATAATTTATGCCTTAATTCAAATTTTTCACTTACCGCAAAGCTGTTATACCGAGAGTAAGGAAAGGGACGTGATAAAATATACGTACAGACACCACACTCGAATTGCTTTCAACTACAAATTTTCTACAGTATAAATATTTTGATAACAGTGCTCCTGAATTCTTAGTTTGAACTACGGTTAACGACAACGCTTCTTATTGGATGGTTCTTTGCAACGGGGTCCTTTGCAGGGTGGAACTAATTGGTTTAGTTTTTTTAAACGAATGTAGTTATAGCAATTTAGGTTGTGGTCTAATTTTACATCCGTAATATTAACGTAAACTTTATATTTGTTTTTCATTCTATAAAAAAAAATATACGGCAGTGAAACGGGAAAAGGCAACCGATTTTTTTCCTCTTTTTTATAGCAAAATGAATTGTTCCATTGAATTGTGTGTTAATAATTATTTTTTATATAATTAATAATATAAATTTAATTATATTATTTTTTATTTTTAACGTTTCCAAAAAATAATTTTGTAGCTTAACTTTTTTTAAATTAATTTTTTTTTTATAGTAATAAATATGTTCGCCCACTTTTTAAAAAGTTCTAAATGAGCAGACGATTTTTTCCTCATTTTACAATAAATGGATTTGTTTGAATGACTAATTTGTTCTTTTTGTGAGATCTTCTACTGTTTCGTCACTGTTACACTAATTCGTCTGAAAGTGAAATGTTCCCATCTATCAAAGGAAATACCAAGGATCAATGCCTTGCATATTAATACTTCTGCTGTGGATGGTCACTAAAAGCATCAATAACTTAATATCTAATAATACTATGTCTATGACGTATAATGCGGCAACAAAAGCCGATGCAGCGAAAGAGTTAAAACGAACAGCAAATACGATCAGCTTAAAACAAGTTTTAATTTGTTTCATACTACAAAAAAAATTAAGCTACACAAATCCATTGTATACGGAAAATACAATCATGCTTCCTAATCCGAAGTTTTAGCAACAAAATATATTTTGGATTTTCGAAGGATGTGGGGTTGCCTTTAAATTTCGTCTCACTAGTGCATACCGGAGAATACCTTTTCATCAACGTGATTATATGTCTTCTTAAAGATTATGATTAAGAGCAGTGATCGTAATTGTAGACTCCGATAAGGTTAAAAAAATGCGATATGATTAAAAATTCTTCTGTTTAATCAAATATTTAATAATATATGACTCGCAATTATTTATAGTTACAAATAAGTTGTCATGTCATCTGAAATTCCACATATGCCAAGCAACAATCAAAACTTTTATGTCTAATTAGTTCGTAGTTAAGAATTGAGGGCGCTGGGCTCATCAAAAAGTTAGCTTCTTTTTCTATGGTAACAGAGTGGACAAAATATACTTTATCATCGCTTTTTGCTATGAAGTTTAGTTAACTTAAAATTTATTTTTAGCTTATCGTAATCAGATACTTAAGGGCTTTAAACAGCACTATGACTTTATTCTTAAATAAGCTCCAGTTTAACATAAACACGGTAACATAGTAGTCATTGAATAATTTCACTCCCCTTAATTTTTCAAACTTTTGTCTTTTTCCTCCATAAACTAAAATTTTATGAGAAAATTGTCAGGCATTTCAGAAATAAGTGTCTATGGTGGTACTTATTTTAGCAAAAAACTTTTTTTCTTCGCATTAAAATTCTTCGATTCTGTGGGACACAATATATTAAGCTACAAAAGAAAACTTTTTTTTAATTAAGTGGTGGTTAAAATCTTATTTGATAGCCAAGATACATGTTAATCAATATAAGCATTATGCTCCTTTAATTACGAAATATTTATTTAAATTACAATTATCTTATCTTGTTCTTTAATTTTTCGTCATGAAATACGTGAATTTTACCGACTATGCTCCTTTAAATGAAGTCTCCAACTTTTGCTTTAGTATTTTTATATTTTAAAAATATTGGTACAATAACTTAAAAGTTCGTTCTTTTATGCAGTCCAAGTGAAAATTCCGTAACAATAAAATTAAAAATACTATAAACAATGAAAGCTGTGGGACACCATTTTGTAACATTTTTTGAGAATGACCCACGTAAGACCGGAACAGGTGAAGGACCAACATTTACGTCCACGTCTGCCGACCAGATGAAGCGGTGAGACGAAACCTGAACTTTAACTTTGACTTTTTTTTACAAACTTTCTGTGATGCCATCCAGAACTTTTTTCTTTTTCTCAAATTGTGCAAGGAACTTTTCGCACATTCATTATTCATTACATTTTTTTCTTTATTATTTAAATTGTCAAGATTTGATGTGCATATTTAGCTAACATGTTTTTATTTTCAGCTACTAGCAATTTGTCGGACGACAAACGTCAGAATGGTAGAGTGCCATATACATGCTTGTAAACCAGCGCCGTCTAGTGGTTACCTATCGTTTCTCTGCCCCAACCGCCATTTTGGCATTAGGAGCGGTGTGAGGGTAACGAGATGATGTAATTCTTTGCCAGCTTTACTAAATTAAATTGTAATAAATTTTAATATTCTTTATACATTTGTTGTGCATTTGATAAAAGTCACTCAAGCAGTTCAACATTAAATGAAGTTTAATTAAAAACAATTAAAAGACAGCTACACGTAAAACTGAAACATTGTTAAAACATTCTGCTGGCTTGTTTATGTTCTGGCACTTTTATAACAGGAAGCTAGTTAAGTTGAGTTGTTTCCACATCACAGTTGGTTTAGTTAGATTACTGCACTAGAACTTCATAAACAGATATGACAGTTTGGTTTAGTTTATATCACTGTACTAGAACTACATAAATATCACAGTTGGAACATATAATCTATATTTCAATACTTCCCCTTAAATTAAAAGAAATTTTATCTTATAAAAATTCTTAACAAGAAATTTGAAATATATCCAGAACCGCAAAAGAGAACAATTTCCAAAACTCTAAAAATGAAACACTTCTAAAAGAACTCAATAAATCCCTGAAATAGAACTAAAAACACTTAGACAACCAAACAGCAATTATCAGCTTCACCTACAAACCTAAGACTCCCAACTTGTTACAAATCATCTGAAGTCTGGGTGAAAATAAAGCCTTTGTAAATATATCTGCCAACTGATCAGTGGTAGATATCTGTTCTACAGAGATCTCTTTCTCCAAAACCTTTTCTCTAATAAAGAAATGTTTAACAGAAATATGTTTTGTTCTTCTATGAAATTCAGGATTACTTGCTAATCTCAAAGCTGAAACATTATCAATAAAAATTACAGGATTATCTATTACAAATAAAATATCACTAAAAAGTCTTTTAAGCCATATAAGTTCTTTAACTGCTTCATTTGCTGCAACAATTTCTGCCTCTGTTGTCGATGTAGTCACCGTAGATTGTCTCTGACTAGTCCAAGATATTGCTCCTCCTGAGTGTATTAACATAATACCTGTAGTAGATCTCCCAGTCTCTGCACAACCCCCAAAGTCTGCATCGCTGAATCCCTGAAGTACACCTGGGTTATCACACTTGTACTGAATACCTGTGGCTTTGGTTCCTTTTATGTACCGCAGCACTCGCTTTACTCTCATCCAATCTTGTTTGGAAGGATTTTCCAGATGTCTTGATAAAACACTGATGCTGAATGCTAAATCTGGCCTTGTTCCAATCATAAGATACATGATGGCACCAATTGCTTCTCTATAGGGAAATTTTTCATCTGTGTTATCTTCATCGTTGATATCTGGAGGTTCTCTCAAAATAGGCGTCTTTGCAGGTCTGCACATTTCCATTCGAAAACTCTTTAAAACTTTGGTTGCATATGCTTGTTGACAGATGCTGATTTTTCCATCATTTTGACAATTTATCTCAAGACCCAGGAAGAATGATGCTGGCTTGTATGTGATCTTGAACTTGAGTTTAAGGTTTTCTAAAAACTCCATAGCAACCCCTTCATCACTTGCTGCCACTAAACCATCATCAACATAAAGAGCGACCAGCAGCTTCTTTTCCTTTTCTTCCTTTATGTAGAGACAGGGATCAGCTGCACTTGTTTTGAAACCCAAAGATGTCAAATAAGTGGAGAAACATCTGTTCCAACATCTAGGAGCCTGCTTTAACCCATATAAACTAGGAAGCAACCTGCAAACTCCGCCTGAACCATCATTATACCCTTCTGGCTGTTTCATGAAAATGGTTTCTTTTAATTCGGAATAAAGAAAAGCTGAACAGACATCAAATTGTGAGAGATGCATTCCTTGAGAAGCAGCAACACTGATCAACGAACGAACAGTCTCAAGCCGGGTTACTGGGCTGTAGATTTGGTCATAATCAATTCCTTGACGTTGACTATATCCTTTTATGACCAATCTTGCCTTATGCTTCTCCACGGAGCCATCAGGATTTCTTTTCGTACGAAAAACCCACTTACATGGTAAGGCTTTTGCTCCAGGTGGTAAATCTTCAATTTTCCATGTACGATTCTCCTTTAACGAGGCAATTTCTACATCCATGGTTCTTTTCCAATCTTCACTTTAACTTCCCTGCACTGCTTCTTGGTAAGTTTCAGGATCATTTTCAGCTGATGAAACATACGCCTCTGCAAGCATGATGTAGTCTTCTAGACGAACTGGCTTCTTTAAGGTTGAACGGTCTCTAAGAATTCTTTCTTCTATCTGTCGACCATCTTCACTGGCACTGGAACTCTGATTTTCACTATTTTCTTCGTCAGCTTGCCCTATACTACTTGGGACATCTTCAACTTCTGATTCTTTTTCTGTTTGAGTTCGATGATCAGCAATGGGAACCGCCACCCTCTCACAGCTAGTCAAGGACTTTTCCTGAAAAGTGACATCACGAGATAGAATCACATTTCTGTGCTGTACTGAGTAAATTCTATACCTCTCATCTCCATCGTATCCGATCAGGTATCCTTTGACTGCCTTTCTATCCATCTTTCGACGCCTCTGGGAAGGAACATGAGGATAACACACCGAGCCTATGATGCGCATATGCTTGATCCTTGGTTTCTTACCCAAAAAAAGCTCATAAGGACTGACGTTTGCAACAGAAGAAATACCTGTACGATTCAGAATGTAGACTGATGTTTGTATAAACTCTGCCCATAGAAATTTAGGAAACTCGATATCTTGATTGGAATACTTCATGGTCCTGGCCATTTCAACAACAGTGCGGTTTTCTCGTTCACTTGAACCTGCCTGTTCTGGGGTATAAGGAGCTGTAAGACGAAAGCTGATTCCATCTTTCTCCAGAAGTTCTCTAACCGCCTGACAGTTGAACTCTCTTCCATTATCAGTCAAAAGTTCCCTTATGCAGTGTCCTTGACGCTTTGCATGAGCTAAAACCTTTTCTAGACCTTTAAATACCTCAGATTTATGCTTGAGAAAATATAAAAAGCTAAATTTTGAAAAGGTATCCTTAAAAAGTACAAAATATCTGTATTTTCGAGCAGATTCATCAAACGGACCACACACGTCAGCGGTAATCAATTCACCTGGACTCTGGGACTTCTGCCTGGTACCAAACTTCAACCGGTGTGCCTTTCCATAGATGCATGGTTCACAAATATCTCTATTTAAGGTTGTCTTGATACCCATTTCGTGTTCTAGAAGAGAATTAATGTGTTTCTTGTCCTGGTGACCCCAACGTTCGTGAAATAACTGTAAAATAGAATCGTTCACTGTAGCTGCATGGACTTCAACTGGCTGCTCTGGAACTAAAACTTTCATATGTGCTTTGTACAAACCCCCATCTCTTCTGCGAGTACCACTCAGGACTACTTCCTGGCCTATCTTTAATTTGCACTCTCTGGCAGTAGACTGAAAAATGCTGTTTGGGTTTTTGTCCTGTGCTGCTAGAACTGAAAAAAGGTTCTTGTTAATCTCTGGAACATACCATACATCACGGAGAATGTTGTTCTTTCTTTAGCCTTTTTCAAAAGTTATGATCTTCAGTGTTCCTTTTCCTACGGCAGACAAGATTTTCCCGCCGGCAGCCTTTACGCCATGGGGGGATTCAAATGTTTCAAAATTTTCAAAGCAGTGACTTTCATTTGTGAGGTGCCTGGATGCACCGTTGTCAATGAACCAGTCGCTGGAAGTTGCTTCTCCCATGTGCGCTTCTTGATGAACAACCAGCATGGAATTTTCTAATGTAGAGTTCCCAGAAGCCTCTGCTCGCCTAGGCCTTCCATCAGATATCCACTTCCTGCAATTTCGGACCCAGTGACCTTTTTTCTTGCAGTAGTTGCATGTATCAGGCTGCTTTGTTTTCTTATTCAGTGCTGTGTTTCCCATTCTTTCTCCTGTTTTCAGTGAGCCAGAATAATTTGCTAATAGTGCTTCCTGTGGCGCTTCTGAACTGCTTCCTCGTCCTAATTCCATTTCAAATGCACAAAGTTGGGCTGTCAGTTCATCAATGGTCTTCTTGTCTTCACTTAGAAGTAACCAACTTGATTTAAAATGTCGAAATGAAGATGGTAGAGTGTCGAGAATCTTGCAAGCAAGCAGTAAATCTGGTAGCTTTGCTTGTTCTTTCTTCTCCAGACCTTGGTTCAACTCATTCCAAAGATTCTTCAATATAGAAAGATGTGAAGCAATGTCGCCTTCAACCAATTTCATTTGAAAAAACCTTAGACATACTGTGTATAGTTGACTTTCTGAAGAAGCTTCAAACAAGTTCTTCAACTCTTCCCAAACTTCTTTCGCATTAGTGAAACGCATGACTTTTCTTAAAGTATCTTCACTCATAGCGCTTGTTAGAGTCAACATGGCTAAATTATTAGCCTTCTTGTATGCTTCCAGCTGTTTTAACTCGTCGGATGTGGGCGTTCCTGAGAGCTGAGGTTTTTCAAAACGCCCCTCTACAAGGTCCAGCACGCCGGGATTCAAGTCTAACAAAAACTTTATGCGATACTTCCACAAGGTCCACTGACTCTCCGACGACAGCTGCGGCATGGCAATTCTACTTGAAGACTCCATTCCTACGCCGGATTAACTTTCGCGCTACGCCCAACTAAAAACTCGTACGTCACCACTATTCACTGACATTTTGAAAACGTGCGTAAAACCATAACCTAATAAATTTTAATATTCTTTATACATTTGTTGTGCATTTGATAAAAGTCACTCAAGCAGTTCAACATTAAATGAAGTTTAATTAAAAACAATTAAAAGACAGCTACACGTAAAACTGAAACATTGTTAAAACATTCTGCTGGCTTGTTTATGTTCTGGCACTTTTATAACAGGAAGCTAGTTAAGTTGAGTTGTTTCCACATCACAGTTGGTTTAGTTAGATTACTGCACTATAACTTCATAAACAGATATGACAGTTTAGTTTGGTTTAGTTTATATCACTGTACTAGAACTACATAAATATCACAGTTGGAACATATAATCTATATTTCAATAAATTGATCTTCAACAAATTGAGTTGCTTTCTTCTTAACTGCCCCTACGCCCTCCTAAACATACATTTGGATCAGCAGTAACTCCTGTAACAATATTTCGTAGAAATATGTCACAATTGGGAAATTGGTTTCATGCATACCATAACTTTCTGGAAGTCACTTATATCTCTGGATCGCCTGCTCACTCCAACTTCTTTTTGCTGTTCGCTAGTTTCAAACGAAGTCCTGGTGTATTCTTGCATTGCGAGGTTGTAAAGAGAACACACAAGCATTGATTTAAGCCAAGTTGCATGTTGCATTTCTGTAAATCCACTTCCTCGTATCAACCCACCCCTGCTCTTAATAGACCGCATGAGCATTTGTTCTATCACCAGATCACTCCCTAATACTGTCCATTGTTAAAGCATGCCGAGATTTAATTTTGCCGAGAAAACGCAAGCCAAATGGGTAATTAAGGGATCTTTTACATGCTTCAAAATCATATGACATACGTGCCTACGATTTTCCCATCCAGAAAATCTGACGACTCACCCGGTGCTCCAACCCGCAAACTTGGGCTTATAAGCCGAACACATAAAAAAACATTAATTTTAATATTATAGTTATTGTCATATTAAAATTAGCCATTAGAAAACATGTAATCTGATACTAAGAAATGCGATAACATGGAAAAATGGCCGCCATTTTGAATTGCATTTTTGAGGGGTTTCCCATGCTCGGATTTTGTCCGATTTTGGATATGTTAAAATACATCATTTTCTGATACGAATGCCATTTAAAATGCTTGTGAAGCAATTTTGTCGAGGTTGATGGGGTTTTTTCCTTAGTTTGACTAGACTATATATATATGATATATATGCTATTTCAGAAATACTATATTTTCTTTTTTCGTTATGAACGTCTTTGCTTCGCTCGCGATTGAAGCCTTTCGCAGATCAGAAATCAAGCTAGGAGAATGGACGCATCCAAGGTCACTTTCTTTCTGTATTAAAAAAAAAGTAAGCTTTTTTGATCTGTACGACGCAATTTTTATAGTACAACTCCAATTTTTTTACTGAATGTCTCAATTGGTCTAAGTTTCATGTCCAAAAAATGTTTTTTTTTTAAATCGAATTAGTTTTTTAATTAAAAATTAAAAACTACCGTTTTTTGCCGAAAATCGATATAAAAACGATATAAAAAAAATTTGGGCTTGCCAAAGTTTCTGAATTTTTAGTATTTTATAGATTTTTCATTTATCAACAAATAAAAAAAAATTGGGGAAAATTTTTCATATCGGATTTTGAGTTATGGATTTTTGAATTTTATTTTTATTTTCTCCAAAGTCAGACTTTTTGATCTCTACGACACAATTTTTACCAATGTTCTCCAATTTTTTTACTGAATGTCGCAATTGGTCTAAGTTTCATGTCCAAAAAATATTTTTTAAAAAATCTAATTAGTTTTTTAATTAAAAATTAAAAACTGCCGTTTTTTGCCGAAAATCGATATAAAATCGATATAAAAAAAATTTGGGCTTGCCAAAGTTTCTGAATTTTTAGTATTTTATAGATTTTTCATTTATCAACAAATAAAAAAAATTGGGGAAAATTTTTCATATCGGATTTTGAGTTATGGATTTTTGAATTTTATTTTTATTTTCTCCAAAGTCAGACTTTTTTATCTCTACGACACAATTTTTACCAATGTTCTCCAATTTTTTTACTGAATGTAGAAAAAGTTTTAGATATCATGTCCACAAATTTTTAGAAAGAAATTCAAATTAGTTTTTTAATTAAAAATCGGAATGTGGAGCCACCACCAAAGCTTATCTTGCCAAGCAAACCAAAAACGAATCAAACCAAACTCTTTTGACGAGATTATTTGGAAAGTGTGCTGCGACGAGATTATAATTAAAGTTTATAATTTAAAATCTGGCATCAGTGAAAGGATGTTTTCAGTTTTGATTTAAAAGCGAAAATAAATTATTGTTCTTTTGAAATAAGATATTTTAACGGAGTGAAAAAAAATCCCTACCCAAAACTCGCAGATGAAGCCAGAAAAAAGGTTGCTTTAAACATTGCGCCAAATGAAGATATTGGAAAAATACGCCAATAACCCAACATTAAGCATGGGCGATGTAACAGGTTGTTTGTGATTCGAAATTTGTTGATGTATTTTGTATATTTATTTTCTTCATAATGCAACAACTAAACTATTATTATCAAATATTAATATTTATTATTGGCACCGACTTCTATAGCACGGACCAACTGAACAGAATTGATTGCGATTACATTTGGCGATTTTAGAACTGACAATCTGGCGATCAATAGCCAAGCCTGCAACCTCGTGATAGTTGTTTGTACCGGTTTTGGGCAGGTACTTAGCCTCGGCGATATTTTAAATTACTAATTCCAACCCACTGAGATAAAGAATACTGATCTGGAGTTCTGCATTCTACCGGTAAGTGAAAACGATACTCCTACCTTATTTTTTTGTCCAAGTAGCGGAAACGTACTTAATTTGGTAATTTGGTAAACATTCCAGTTCAACTCAGTAGATGTTTAGTAGATTCGCCAAAAATCGCCAAATAGCTTTGTGGCCTGAATACGCTAGGTGTTCCTTTATTTAATCAAAATTTGTTAATAAGTTAAATTATTATCGGACTGCAGCCGATTATAATAAAATCCAAACCAAACCTTACACACCTTTTGAACAAATACTCACCTGCACAAAAACCGGAATTTTCAAAATAAACCCATTTCAAGCTTTACTATTGTTCGCATAATTCTTGTACGCTGTATTTTCAACCAAACCAACTTAAAAGTAAATTAGTTTTCAAGATTTGGCAACAAGATTGATGTAAACATCCATTGAGTTGAAAGTTGAACTGGAATGTTTACCAAATTAAGTACGTTTTCGCTACTTGTCTGCAAAAGTTAGGCCGCCAAATCGAGACAGGCCTGAATACGCTAGCAGTACCATGGGGAATTATATTGACACTAGAATTGATAATTGAATACGGACCAATAACGCATAAATTATATCATCAATATAATACGAAAAAAAAAAAATTGGATTAGTGGAACACCTAGCGTATTCAGGCCGTGATGCCATTTGGCAACTTTTGGCGTTCGTGAAAAAGTAAACACATATTCCTGTCATTGTTGTATGGCTTTTTTTCTCCCCGTGACGTATTCTCTCGGTTGCATTTCTTGAATTTCTTTCGCTGTTTCTGCTCACGGAGTGACTCCCTCCGAGCCGCCGATTGTGGCCACTCAAACCGTGATATCCTTAAAAAAACCTCTGGTACCCCCTCTGGGCCGTCGATTGTGGTAACTCGGCAATCCTCCAGGCCGTCGATTGTAGCCACTCGAGCCGTGTTATCCTTTCAAAATCCGCTGGTACTCCTCCGGGCCGTCGATTGTGGCTTCTCGGCAATCCTCCGGGCCCTCGATTGTGGCCACTCGAGCCGTTATATCCTTTAAAAGACTTCTGGTGTCGATTGTGGCAACTAGACATGTGAAACTACGTTGTGATTATAATTTATTTTATCAAAAGTTGTTAATAAGTTAATTATCGGTCTGCGGCCGATGTATCCGTAGCATGACGGTCACCGAGACACCACCCAATATTGTCATAGATACAGACCTGGATTGTAAAATATGCATAGGCCTGTGCAAAGTTGGGATGGAAAAGTTACGGTCACCAGCAGGCCGCGAAGCGGCCAATGGGAATTGCGCAGCAATTCTCGGGGGTTGGAGAGCGATAGCGAGCAGGAGAGCCTTCGGAGATTGCACAGCCATACAAGTGTTTGACTTTGCGAACCAGTAAGATTGCGCAGCAATCCAAGGGTGCGAGCTTGCGAGCCGAGTGAGATTGCGCAGCAATCTGCTCGCTTGCGAGCCTAGGGGCGAAACCCCTAGTTGAAATAAAATTTCAGAAACTTTGGTTTTGCGTCAATAGCAAGATTAATGTCACAGTTTGGAAAATCGTGGCCATTAAAAGAAGCTTTGCCATTCGTATATTGGGATTGATATTCTCGTCTGCCCTTTTGTTTGGCAGCATGAGTAGTAAAGATGGCAAATAATATTTCAAATTGTAGTCGTTACCATAATATTGACTAAACTGAGTAGTAAGAAATTTGTTATTAAAAATATGATGCTTTGGTTCTTGTAAATGTTCTTAGTGTTTAGAAGGTTTTCTAGGGGTGGGATGAGTAAATGTCATAAAATAAGAATAAATTCTTCACATGCACTGTAAAAAATTCCTCTAATTTACATCACAGTGTGATGGTACTGTGATGGTAAAAATGCTACCATCACTCTCTGTTGTGAATACACATGTGATGTAAAAATTTATTGTTCGGCAAAAACGTTTGTTTCATTGTCAATGATTGGATGACCCATATTCTCCGTTTAAACGCTGTTGGAGTAGGTTGTTCTTGTGACTCTGTACGTCACGAAAGATCAATTTTCTGTAAAACAACTATTACAACACTCAGAACCGGTTATAAAACAAGCCAAAAATCCGATTTCAGCGTTCGTGAATGCTTGGGGATATATGTTTTTCCCATATAAAACCTACGAAGGAGAAAAACGAAACACCCGTAGATGAATGATTCTGGAGCTAGAAGGGTTTTTAGCTAATCAGAACGACGGCAAGTATGACTGACCTTTTCTCCGTACTTTAAAGAGTGTAACTCTTTTTAAATGAAACCACTAGCATCAGTTAGGTGAAATATTTAGAAATATGTACAACTTGTGTGTATAACAACCAAACAAGAATATAATGGATAAAAGTATCAGCGGTTGCTAGAACCATTAAAATTGTCAAGCAGTAGAGCATATGTGAGGATAACTCCAAGTGAGCTGATGAAGAAATGTCTTTTGATGGGCATTATATTCCACACTGTCATGTGGAACTCCTTGTCCACGATTACTTGAAACCTCTGCAGTGCTATAGCGGAATTCAAATCTGTTGCACAAAATGTCCTGACTCGGGTGGCGACTCTTACAGGGGCCTCGTTGACTTGAGATGCTGAAACGGTCATGCCAAAGAACGATAATAAAAAAATGTTAAGAAGAAGGAAACATAATAATAACTCAAGTATTCCGTGTTTTTATCTAAACTTCCGAGAAAAGAAGCGAGGAGACAAAGTAAAGAAAGCGAGAGTACAAAGGAATACTTGGGTAGAGAGTTTTTCATCCATTTTTTCCACCAATGATGATAATTGGTTGTAATGCTTTATCAGGCCTTTGTAATCGAAATAAGATGCATTGACGATGTATTTATTAAATGATTCTATTGTATGTTTAAGATGATTGCACACACTGATGTGAAATGTCGCAAAAGTATAGAACGGCATTATAAATAACATAAATTGAACAAGAGAGAAAAATACATATAAAAAATTTTGAATAGTTTCGTTTATTTCGAATTTTAAAGTGGTTTTACCTTTGATATCAATGATCATGAAACATATAAAGAGTCCCAAGTTTATTATATTCATTACTGTACTTGCAGCTATCCATACACTCACCCACGTACTGGTTTTTACTATATTTTTTTCGATTTTTCGGTAAAACAAGCTGCCGATATTTCGTAGGTTATTACATTTCATGCTGAGTAACCAGCGAAACATTAAGCATAAAATTCCACAAAAACATTGTACAATAATTGCCATTCGACCAGTATTTGGGTTGTGCGTTAACCTTACTCCTAAATTACTAATTACGAAGCCAAAAGTGAGTAGTAGAAATATATTCAGAATAGCAGTGAAAATATTAAAAATTCTTTTCGTAGAATTCTTTCGTAATGCAACACCAATCAAGCCTATGAAGCTAACTTTAAATAAGAAAAAGATTAATTTATACGGATACTTCATTGCTTTATATAGTTTTTTACTTTTCGTATTTACAATTTTTCTCAAGAATGCAATGCGTTTTTTCATTAATGTGGTTTTTCGGTGTTTGACGATCCTAATTTCGATGAAATATGAGCCCTTTTAGTTTTCAAGAGAAACGTTACTTTTTCATAATTCTGGTTATTCTCCTTTACAATACGTTAACTTCAAAAAAAAAAATAATAATTGACAGAGTATTGATCATCTATAGTTCAATATTATCTGCTAAAAAATACCATTATAATTACTAATAGTTGTAACGAAACTGCTGTGCCTTTGTGTATGTTCCATTGACAAGAAGCTTTTATGGAAATTGACATTATATTAGTTTTAATAGATAAAAGCACTATATTCTATAGTAACTAAATATTTGACTACCTTTTTATTGACGCACGCACACATTGGAAAATGAGATTTTAATATATAGCTTCATTTTTATATTTTAAAATATGAATTTCATTAAATAGGGATACTTTTATCAAGTTAGGTTATTTTACCTATAACTCCAATCGAAAACAAAATTTTTAAAAAAAATCATTTTTAATTTGATTTTTAAAATATTAAGTTTTATTAATTAAACATAACTACAAATCGATCCCAAATTATTAGATATAAGTAAGTAGTATAGAATACAGATCCTCAACATAGTATTTTGCATTACTCATCGTACTATTTGGTTTTCTTGAAAGTATTGAATTTTCGTAACAGTTAGAGGAACCTTCCTCATTTATAATTGTAGTGATTGCCTCGTTATTTAATTACATACTTTTTGTAATGCCTTTCAATTGTAGAGTTATGTTTTACGCATTGTATGTCACTACGTGAAGCAAATATTTGAAGGAGTCAAAAATTATATTTAGGTGATCAAAAATAGTGTGACATTCCTACGAAACCTTACATGCAACTTATAATGAAATACTTACACTTGGTCGAAAACATAGACAAAGAACTATCATTTCATGTTTTCTGTTGCACAATATTCAACTCTGGCATAATGTATACGGATTCATTACCCCTACATTACCCTACATTATCCCTAGATCTACATATTCAAACTATATGAGTAGTTCCCTATTATCTCCATTTCCCCATTTGCTCCTGCTTCAGTTCTTTCTTGTCATTTTTCGTCAGGACCATGACTGCTTCCCCGGGGAACGGAGCTATGTTACAGATTGCAACGCGAGCGAGTCTTTTAATAACTGTAACTAATCTTGTAACTTGTTAACATTTTTTTTATTTGTAAATTATCTTTTGGTGAATTAAAAAAATAAAGCGCCATCTGCCGGTCGCCAACAGAACTACAATTATTATTATTTTATTTTATTGTCGCCGCACAAAACCCGGCTTCTTTTCATTCTGTTTGTTGCAAACCGCATCTTTTTCTCTTTATTTGCTTTCGAATTATTCAATTTTAAAGTTCGTCCTGACTTTTGGATCACCTGTACATTCAAACTATATGAGTAGTTCCCTATTATCTCCATTTCCTCATTTGATTCTGCTTCAGTACTTTCTTGTCATTTTTCGTCCGGACCATGACTGCTTCCCCGGTGAACGGCACGAGCAAGATCCATAAGTGCTTTGATCAATGGGAATGTTTCTTATGATGTCACGCTCTCCATACTGCAATTTCATTGGTTGTTTAGTTATCCTTCTGTACTACGAGAAACAAGTCCATTGGTTTCTTATAACATCACGCTCTTTGTAATGCGATTTAATTGGTTGTTTTGTTTCTTTCCGTACTACGTGAAACAAGCCCGTTAAATTCTTACTTGCAAACTTAAGAATTGGCATATTTTCAAAGAGTCAAGCCTACAGTTTAATTCAATCCTAAACAATCAAGATTTGATATGTCCCAAAAAATTTCTTATACGATTATTTATTTACAATTTTCTTAGCAATAATTTATTTATAACGTAAATCTACTGTCTTATAGACATTCATAATGCTTTCTTTCGAAGTTTTTTTACGTGAGAAGAAAGGGTCACAAAAGATTTTTTTTCCTTAACGGGGCGGGCTGCTTTATTTTGCGATCAAGCTTTTGCAGACTTGGCATATTCTCCAGAACTAAGAGCCATTTTTTGTGGCACCATCTAGGCGGCTCCGCTACCAATTTTGACGCCCAGATTACAATGAGTTTGACCTCTCTGTGGATGTTAAAGTATGACAAGATTTAATTTTGCCATGTGAACCCAAGCCAAATGGGTACTCAAGGGATCTTTTACATGCCACATAATCATATGACATGCGTGTCAAAGATTTTCTCGTCCAGAAAATCTGACGACTCAGCCGGAGCTCGAACCCGCAACCTTTGGCTAATGAGACGGACACGTAAAACCTCTCAGACACTGAACCGCTACAAAAGATTTCAATTAAAAAAGAAATAAAAGCCTTCAGAAAAAGATTATTAAAATTACCTGTAAAGTAAATTACCATTAATAAAGATTCGATTTGGAGAAAATAGTTTTTATTATAAAAATAGCTTAAATAACTACAGTTTATATAAAACTATAAACTACTCTAAATTGTATTAAAATGCAATGCAAATTTTTTTTAAACAACATTAAACAAATTGCCTTGATTAGATTGCAAACTTAGTTCTACTTTTATAAAAGTCTTATTAAAATTGCTGTTAAATTGACGGTAGGGAGAAACTTATTCAACTGTAAAACTATGCTGCACAAGTTACGAATTTCTTACTTTTTAAAATTGGTAATCGCACGTCTATAAGCTATTTTAAATCATAACTACTGTACCTTTCATCCAATGGAGTATTTTTCACCTATAAGAAATGGAAAAAAGGTGTAAATGTGTGTGGGAAAAAAATTGGAAACATGTGTAATTGAAACAGATAAAAGAATATTATCAAGAATAATGGTTAAACGTATTAGAAAATAAAAGTCAGCCACAGTATTTAAATTTTTATTTTTTCAAAATAACACTATCATCAGTTCGGTGAAATAGTTAGAAATCTGCGCAACACACAAAAAAGAAGACAAGGGAGAACCAATAAAATGTTAAGCAGCAGAGCATAGGTTAGGATAACTCCAAGTGTGCTGATGAAGAAATTTCTTTGCTGGGCACTATGTTCCACACAGTCATATGTGAAACTATTTGTACACGTCAAAGCAATCATGTTTAAACATAATTGAAAAAGATAGCCAGTCCCTTTTTCGTTCTAAAGGCACCCCTAGAACCAGTTCAGTGAAATATTTGTAAATTGTACAACTTGTACACTGAGAAAAAAATACTGTAAACATACAAAAAATGTTTTTGTAACGTTACAGAAATAACCAATTTTACAAAAAAAGTTTTTGTAATTTGGAACAGAAATCCTCATTTCTACAGTTACAGGAAATGTTCTAGTATTCGCAATTTTTTTCAACCAATCATCTTCGACTTGAAGTTGCGCGCGCATCGCTTCTAAAGTTTCGTTTGTGATCTGGATCAATTCATCGCCATTTAAAAATGATATAACGTTTTAAATTTGATACAGGTATAAAATATAGGTGAGTAACTTTTATTTCTTTCTATTAAACTATTTATAATTCTTATTTTTGTATTCGGCATTGTTCCGATTGTTTAATGTTTTATGTTCATGAACATTTCGTTAACATGTAATGAAGCCGACTCGTTGGCGCAACGGTTAGGGAGCTAGCCTTTGGAGCTTCTGGGTTCGGGTTCGAATCCCAGTAAGGCATGGATGTTTTGTTTGTCAATAAATGTTGTTATTTGTCTATGTGTTTGTGTTATTTCTGGCGTTGAGTACAATAGACCTGAGGTCGCAGTGCTCGGCGAACTTCCCCCCCCCACCAAGAAAGTCATATAAGTCATAACATATAATGGAAATTCTTCTGTTTTGCTAGAAAATAAGTAATAATACTAATATACATAAAAAAGTTTTGTAAAATTACAAAAACTATACATGTATAGCATACATAAAAAAGTCTTGTAAATATACAAGATATATATATGTAATGTTAACACAAATATATTAAGTGTTTTTACAGTACTATTTTTAGTAGTTATTTACTAGAAATTTTCTAGGAAAGTTTTTTACAAAAAATATTTTTGTTATGGTTACAGATTTTTTTTCACAGTGTATGTACAACATCCACAGAATGTAAAAGACAAGAGTATCAGCGGTTTTCAGAACCATTAAAATTGTCAAGCAGCAGAACATAGGTGAGGATAACTTGGTTGGAAATAAATAAAGTTGGAAATATGTATAATTGAAACAAATATTATTAAGAATAACAGTTAAACGTATTAGAAAATAAAAGTCAGCTACTATATTTAATTTTTGTAATTTTTCAAAATAACACCACTAGCATCAGTTAAAATTGTCAAACAGCAAAGTATAGGTGAGGATAACTCCAAGTGTGCTAATGAAGAAATTTCTTTTGATGGGCCCCATGTTCCACACTGTCATGTGCAACTCCTTGTCTACGATTACTTGAAGCCTTTGCAGTGCTATAGCGGAATTCAAATCTGTTGCACACATTGTCCTTACTCGAGTAGCTACTTGTACAGAGGCCTCGTTGACTTGAGATGCTGAAACGGCCATGCCAAAGAACGACAAGAAAATGCTAAAGACGTAGGAAACATGCAAATAAAGCAAGTATTCCTTGTTTTTATCTAAACTTCCGAGAAAAGAAACGAGGAACATGTACATACTAGCAGAGCAGAACACGATACAAAGGCTTACTTGGGTAGAGATTTCTTCATCAATTTTTTCCACTAATGATGCTAATTGGTTGTAATGCTTTATCAGGACTTTGTAATCGAAATAAGATGCATTGACGATGTATTTATTAAAGGATTCTATTGTATGTTTAAGATGATTGCACACACTGATGTAAAATGTCGCAAAAGTATGGAACGGCATTATAAATAACAGAAATTGAACAATATATAAAAATACATATAAAAAATTTAGAATAGTTTCGTTTACTTCGAATTTTGAAGTAGTTTTACCTTTCGTATCCATGATCATGAAACACATACGGAATCCCAAATTTATTATCTGCATCCCTAGACTTGCAGCTATCCATACACTCACCCACGTGCTGGTTTTTACTTTATTCTTCTCGATTTTTTGGTAAAACAAGCTGGCGACATTTTGTAGGTTATTACATTTCATGCTGAGTAACCAGCGAAACACCATGCATAAAATTCCACAAAAACTTTGCACAAGTGTTGCCATTCGACCATTAAATGTGTTGTGCGCTGATATTAATCCTAAATAACTCATCGCAAAGCAAAAAATGAATAGTAGAAATATATTCAGAATAGCCGTGAAAATATTAAAAATTCTTTTCGTAGATTTCTTTCTTAATGCAACGTCAATCAAGCCGATAAAACTTATTTTAAATAGGAAAAATACTAAATTATACGGATACTTCATTGCTTACTATGGATATTAATCTTCGTATTTTAAATTTTTCTCAAGAATTCAATGCGTTGTTTCATTAGATTAGCTTCTCGGTATATGACGACCCCAATTTCGAAGAAGTGTTTGCCCTTATAGTTTTCAAAAGCTGCATTACTTTCCGAATTTATGTTATTCTCCTATACAAAAAATAAATTACTTCGAAGTAAATAATAAAATAATTGATGGAGTATTGATCATCTAAAGTTCAAAATAATATGCTAAGTTATACAATTTTGACGTGAATAATTTAGTAAAGTTATTAAGGAAGGCATTGTTATATTCAAGTTCATTGTTATTGTCTCAAGAATGCAATGCGTTTTTTCATTAATGTGGTTTTTCGGTGTTTGACGATCCTAATTTCGATGAAATATGAGCCCTTTTAGTTTTCAAGAGAAACGTTACTTTTTCATAATTCTGGTTATTCTCCTTTACAATACGTTAACTTCAAAAAAAAAATAATAATAATAATTGATGGAGTATTGATCATCTAAAGTTCAAAATAATATGCTAAGTTATACAATTTTGACGTGAATAATTTAGTAAAGTTATTAGGGAAGGCATTGTTATATTTAAGCAACAGAGTTTTATTAGCAAATTTTGAATAAAAAGTACTTAAATTTAATATAAAACTCCATGTCTTTTAAAAGAAATATGTTTATTGTGCAATTGTGTGCAATCATGAATAATTTAAATATTTTATAGTGTTTTTAAAAATTATTATTACCTACAAAATGAAAGCTACATTATTTGCAGGGTCTAGTTGCAAAACTCACATTCTCCAAAGTATGGCTATGATATCGGGTTCAGCTTTTTCATTGACGATTTTGTCCAATTGAATATAACATTATCAAAAGTCACCAATGAATGAGCTATTCCTATATCTTAGTTTTACTTAGAAGAAAGTGAGTTTCGAAACTAGAATCTTCACATTTACTCGTATTAATTTGAAGGTACAAAGCGAAACACATATATATAATCACAAATTTAATTTCAAATATAAAATGCGTACATAACCATCAAAATACCTTTAATCAAAAAACACAAATTTATTATAAGATTTGAAAATTGTGTAGATAAATGAAAAAAATTACTTGTTGATGTACAGTTTCAAAATTTTAATATTTACGTTTAGCCACAATTCAAAATGAACTATACATACATGTCATATATTTGTTATTTTAAACCAGTTTTAATTTCTACATCTTCTGAAAATTTTAATCTTCTAATATTACACAGAGAAATTCCTTGAATCAGTCATTTACAATAAATTTAAGGATTATTAATGAAATTTCTTCAGTTTCATACATTTCAGTAGTTGTATGGAGAGTAGAGTCAATAAAAGATGAAAATACTTCTATGATTATGTTATTAACGCCAATTATACTAGTTGTAAAGCTGATGACAGTTATATACCGTTAATTACTTATATTTCAACTCAACCATTTGTTAAAATTTGTGAAAGTATACCTTGGTATCGCAAAAATAATACATTAAATATAAGCATATGGGTGACATAATGGACCTATTTCATTTATATATCTTGTCATTCACTAACTTTTTCACCCACACATATCCACACAACTTACTTCCGAAAAAACCTTCTAAAAAAAATTGTTCGGATAAGAACTAATAGAACCATATATGTCTTTTTTCAATGAAGTGCAGTCATTTCGCCACAAAGTTATTTGCTATTTTTTAAGTAAACGTGTGCTATCACCTAAAAGACTTAATCTGAGCATTTAAGGGCGAATGAGCACTATCGACCACGGGTCTCCAAACTAAGGTACCACTGTGTTAATCCAATGAAGAAATATTTATTTTCTAAGACACGTTTCTCCGACTGCATTAAATATTTTTAAAACTTTTTATATGATACATGTAGTTGACTTACAGGTCTCAATATATACTTATATATATTATATATATATATATATATATATATATATATATATATATATATATATATATATATATATATATATATATATATATATATATATATATATATATATATATATTATATATATATATATATATATATTATATATATATATATATATATATATATATATATATTATATATATATATATATATATATATATATATATATATATATATATATATTTATATATATATAATATATATATATATATATATATATATATATATATATATATATATATATATATATATATATTATATATATTTTAATTTCAATAAATAATTTTACACAAAATATTCAAACCAATTTTTTTTAAATGGAATTATAAACACCTATAAGTCCGATACATTTATAACAGATATTACCCGTTTGTAAAAATATTCAATACACTCGGAGAAATGTGGCCTATCGAAAATAATTTTTCCCTATTGGATTAACACTGAGGCACTTTGGTTTGGAGAGCCGAGGTCATACGAACTCATTCACCCTTAATAATATGATGTTAACATCACTTGTCGTGGATTGCGATAACTTACTCAATAGCCACAATAAGCTTACAACGTTGATGAAAGATGCAGATTCGGAACTATCTGTTTTTATGTTTTGTCTCACTGTCTTTAGCTCTGCTTGCATGCATATTTTTGTCAAGACTCCCTTGTCTAACTGCTATTGTAACTGTATCTATTATAACTGTATCTATTATAACTGTATCTATTATAACTGTATCTATTATAACTGTATAACCTATTAACTGTAACCCTTTTATCCACCAACGATGGCAGCGCCACCTGGTCTATATAATCTGCGCTAAACTTTGGCGCGCCCTCTTTACTGCCGAATCCTTTACCTGTGCTTCACGGCGAGAACGCCGGTGGAAAGCTAACGAGGCTTAACAGTCTCACTATAACTATTTTACTCTACCATGCAATTTCTTTAAATAAAACCCACCATCAAGAGGAAGAATGGCAATGTTTATTTAGAACTCCCCTAGACGCCGACAGAATATGTGGGCCCGTCCGGTCTTCTTCTTTCATCGAACCCAACGGCCAACGCCCAAAACAATGGCGCGTCGTAGCCACGTCGCATCGTTCAAGACGGTCAACTCCCACCGCAATCTTCTTCCATCCAGAGCTTAACGGACACAACAATACCCTGCATCTGCATCATCATACAACGGCCAATTCCCCCACCGCACCAACGCCTATATTACTCCAACACGAGAACTGAAAAAAAAAATCTCTGCATCATTTTGCAACGGCCAATTCCCTCGCCTCACCAGCGTCTACATTATTAGTTCCAAGCAAGAACTAAAAGACTCTCAGCAATATGTACAAGAACACAAAAAAAGAGGACTTGCTCCGTACCTGTCGAGAGCTAGGACTAGATCCGCCCGACACTCCTACAATTCTACAGTTAAAAGACATGATCGAATCTACACCCGTGTTCACAAAGGACCCTGAATTTGTTAAAGACATCATCGCTACATTCGTCGAAGAACGCAAAGAACAACACCGACTTGATGAAGTTGCACGAGATCTAGAATTAGCAACAATTCGAAATAACAACAGTGCCAATAATTCCGCACCTGCAACAGACCTTGAAAGTTACTTAAAATCTGTGAAAACACTCTCGATGCCACTCCCGAAAAATCCAGAAAATTTCAATTTATTCTTTGTGTCTCTTGAGAAAGCATTTATTACTAAAAACGTGCCAGCCGAATTAAAATCAGAAATATTATTAAACATACTCGGTGAAACAGCGAACAGTATTTTACTACACATCCACCACGATTAAATGTGTGATTACGAAAAAGTGAAAGAACTGGTTCTAAACCATTTTCAACCAAACGCGCAAGAGTGCTTACAAAATTTCAGAAGAAGTCAACGTTTACCTCACGAAACCCATATCCAGTTTGCGTCACGTCTCCAAACCAGTTTTGAATACTATTGCAAAATTCGTAATGTCAGTGATTTTCAATCTTTATGTGATTTAATGGTCGCCGACAAGCTGTTTAGCACCCTTGACAAAGAGACCCAATCTTACATTTCTTTACGCCAAAATACTAGCTGGTTTAAACCCACGGAATTATCCAAAGAGATCGATACATATTTTACGTCCCAGCGGAAATCATTAAGTGAAACCAACCATCGCCAACAATCGTACGACAATAAAAACAAAACCAACCATTACCATTCCAACCGTCATAAACAAAATCGTGGATTCTATCATCGAACCAATAACAATTTTCGACCTGCCAATAACTCTGCCACTACAAATCCAAAGTCTACTACTCCAAATGATAGCCAAGTGTGTACCATTGACACGTCCGTTAATCAACATAAGTTACAATTCGCGGATATTTACGTAAATAACACGAAGGTCACTGCCCTCATCGATAGCGGAGCGCAAATCAGCTGTGTTCATGAACGCTTTATTCACGATCTGACTCCGTCATTATGATGTAATGAACTGGAAGCTGATCTTGTAAAAATCAACATTTGTTTACCAACCGAACGAAATAACCCAATAACAATCATTGCCGCCAAGTGTATAAATTTATGTCATGGACTTATCAGTCGTATGTCTGCACCCTAGCAAATTGATGAGTATGAGTCTAATCTACCTCATTTCTTACGTATGCTATTTCTGATACTATGTTAGCTTTTTTCGTTATGAACGTCTTTGCTTCGCTCGTGAATGAAGCCTTTTCACAGAATAGAAATCAAGCTATGCGAATGGACGCATACAAAGTCACTTCTGAAATAAAACGTCAGAAACTCTGGTTTTGCATCAACGAGGAGATTAATCTCACAGTTAGAAAATCATGCCAATTAAACAAGGCTTTGCCATTGGTATATTGGGAGTGATATTTTCGTCTGCCCTTTGATTTGACAGCATGAGTTAAAATAAAGATGGTAAATAAATTTCAAATTGTAGTCGTTTACCATAATATTGACTATACTGAGTAGTAATAAATTTGTTACTAAAAATATGATGCTTTGGTTATTGCAAATGTGCTTAGTTTAGCAGGTTTTTTTAGGGGTGGGATGAGTAAATGTCATAAAATAAGAATAAAGTCTTCACATGCAATGTAAAAAAATCCTCAAATTTACATCACAGTGTGATGGTAAAAGTGCTACTATCACTCTCTGTTGTGAATACACATGTGATGTAAAATTTATTGTTCGGCAAAAACGTTGGTTTCGTTGGCAATGATTGGATGATCCATATTCTCCATTTAAACGCTGTTGGAGTAGGTTAATCTTGTGACTCTGTACGTCACAAAAACCTCAATTTTCTGTAAAACAACTATTACAACACTCAGAACCGGCTATAAAACAGGCCAAACATCCGATATCAACATCCAAACACACAAAGTTTTTATGAAAAAGAATGGGTCGAATGTTCTCTTCAAAAGTTCTAATAAAAATGCATGATTTTGAAATTTTCAAATATCTCAGTATTCGTGAATTCTTGGGAATATATGTTCTTCCCATATAAAACCTACGAGGGAGAAAAACGAAACACCCTTAGATGAATGATTCTGGAGCTAGAAGGGGTTTTAGCTAATCAAAACGACGGCAAGTATGACTAATCTTTTCTCCGTACTTTAAAGAGTGTAACTCTTTTTAAATAAAACCACTAGCATCAGTTATGTGAAATATTAAGAAATATGTACAACTTGTCTGTATAACAACCAAACAAGAATATAATTGACTAATTGTTATACCCGACGTTGCACGGGTAGAGGTGGAAAAATAATTTAACAGTCAATTTAACTATTTTTTTCTTTCATTTTAGTTACATAAGATATGAAGATTACCCAGTAATTTTCCATTTAATTACCCAACTTGGATATAGTAATGATT
This sequence comes from Oedothorax gibbosus, assembly GCA_019343175.1. Taxonomy (NCBI): domain Eukaryota; kingdom Metazoa; phylum Arthropoda; class Arachnida; order Araneae; family Linyphiidae; genus Oedothorax; species Oedothorax gibbosus. The sequence goes on from JAFNEN010000612.1 coordinate 194,130, forward strand.
AATATTAATTTCAAAAATACCTTTGATAAGAAGCTCAAATTAAAAATAATACATATTTAAGTAAAAAATAATCAGTAAGAATTAAAAATGGAAAAACAGCTAAATCTTAAAAGAGTCTCAAACATTTCTTTTAACGCAATTCAAGGGAGTTCTCCAGCAAACAGCAAACGATTTGCATTTTTATATTTATTTGTATTTTTTTTACCTGTGATAAAAATAAAGCAAACTATTTTTATTTTTAATATTAAATAGTTTTCTAACTGCTAAAAAGCTAGCAAACGATTTTTGTTTTAGATGTTTATTTCTAATTTTTTAGCTGTAATTAAACTAAATATACTTAAAAATCGTTTTAAACAAATGTGTAAAATAAAACTAAATAAACAATCCGTGAAAACGTGCTGTTGAAGGAGAAATAAACCTCTAAGGTCTTCAATGCATTGAATGGGAAACATAAAAACGTTCGAAAACGATAAAAGGAATGGTCTGATACGAAAAATTCTTAGCCTATGTTTATTCCAGAGATGAGATGAATTTTTGTGCCAAATTTTGTAACGATCTGTTGCGTGGTTCTTTAGATCTCGTGTCTTATACAAACAAACAGACAAACGGAAGTTGCCTATTATGTACATAGATAAAAGTATCAGGGGTTTCTAGAACCATTAAAATTGTCAAGCAGTAGAGCATACGTGAGGATAACTCCAAATGTGCTGATGAAGAAATGTCTTTTGATGGGCATTATATTCCACACTGTCATGTGGAACTCCTTGTCCACGATTGCTTGAAACCTCTGCAGTGCTATAGCGGAATTCAAATCTGTTGCACACAATGTCCTGACTCGGGTGGCGACTTTTACAGAGGCCTCGTTGACTTGAGATGCTGAAACGGTCATGCCAAAGAACGATAAGAAAATGCTAAAGAAGAAGGAAACATAATAATAACTCAAGTATTCCGTGTTTTTATCTAAACTTCCGAGAAAAGAAGCGAGGAACATGTACATACTACCAGAGCAGAACAAAATACAAAGGAATACTTGGGTAGAGAGTTCTTCATCCACTTTTTCCACCAATGATGCTAAGTGATTGTAATGTCTTATTACTTCTTTGTAATCTAAGTAAGATGTTTTGATGAAAGGCTTGTTAAATCTTTCTATTGTATGTTTAAGATGATTGCACACAATGATGTAAAATATCGCGAAAGTATGAAACGGCATTATAAATAACACAAATTGAACAAGAGAGAAAAGTACATGAAAAAGAGTTAGTAATGTTTCGTTTATTTTGGATTTTAAAGTGGTTTTACCTTTCGTATCAATGATCATGAAACACATAAAGAATCCCAAGTTTATTATCTGCATCACTATACTTGCAACTATCCATACACTCACCCACGTACTTGTTTTTACTCTATTATTTTCGATTTTTCGGTAAAACAAGGTGGCGATATTTCGTAGGTTATTACATTTCATGCTGAGTAACCAGCGAAACACCAAGCATAAAATTCCACAATAAAATTGTACAATAATTGCCGTTCGACCAGTATTTGGGTTGTGCGTTAACCTTACTCCTAAATTACTAATTACGAAGCCAAAAATGAGTAGTAGAAATATATTCAGAATAGCCGTGAAAATATTAAAAATTCTTTTCGTAGAATTCTTTCGTAATGTAACACCAATCAAGCCTATGAAGCTAACTTTAAATAAGAAAAAGATTAAATTATACGGATACTTCATTGCTCTATGTAGTTTTACTCTTCGTATTTACAATTTTTCTCAAGAATGCAATGCGTTTTTTCATTAAAGTGGTTTTTCGGTGTATGACGATCCTAATTTCGATGAAATATGTGCACTTTTAGTTTTCGATAGAAACATTACTTTTTCATATCTCTGGTTATTCTCCTATACAATACTTTGACTTCAAAGTAAATAATGAAATAATTGACGGAGTATTGATCATCTATAGTTCAATATTATCTGCTAAAATGTACCATTATAATTATTAATAGTTGTAACGAAACTGTTGTGCCATTGTGTATGTTTCATTGACTAGAAGCTTTTATGGAAATTGACATTATATTAGTTTAAATAGATAAAAGCCCTATATTTTATAGCAACTAAATATTTGACTACCTTTTTATTGACGCACGCACACATTGGAAAATGAGATTTTAATATATAGCTTCATTTTTATATTTTAAAATATTAATTTCATTAAATATGGATGCTTTTATCAAGTTAGGTTATTTTACCTATAACTCCAATTGAAAACGAAATTTTAAAAAAATCATTCTTAATTTTATTTTTAAAAATATTAAGTTTTATTAATTAAACATAACTACAAATCGATCCCAAATTATTAGATATAAGTAAGTAGTAGAATACAGATCCTCAACATAGTATTTTGCATTACTCATCATACTGGTTTTCTTGAAAGTATTAAATTTTCGCAACAGTTAGAGGAACCTTACTTATCTATAATTGTAGTGATTGCCTCGTTATATTTAATAACATACTTTTTGTAATGCCTTTCAATTGTAGAGTTATGTTTTACGCATTGTATATGTCACTACGTGAAGCAAATATTTGAAGGAGTCAAAACTTATATTTGGGTGATCAAATAGTGTGACATTCCTACGAAACCTTACATGCAATTTATAATGAAATACTAACTTGGTCGAAAACATAGACAAAGAACTATCATTTCATGTTTTCTGCTGCACAATATTCAACTCTGGCATAATGTACGGATTCATTACCTCTATCTACAGGGTGATCCAAAAGTCAGGACGAACTTTACAATTGAATACTTCGAAAGCAAATAAAGAAAAAAAGATGCGGTTTGCACCAAACGGACTGAAAAAAAGACGGGTTTTGTGTGGCTACAAAAAAATAATTAAAAATAATAATAATAATTGTAGTTCTGTTGGCGACCGACAGATGGCGTTTTACTTTTTAATTTCACCAAAAGATAATTTACAAATAAAAAAATGTTGACAAGTTACGAGATTAGTTACAGTTATTTACAGTAAATGTTCAATGTGCTGTCCACCATTTAGAAGTACCTCTGTAAGACGAATCAACACACTATTCACTGCATTTTGTAGCATTTCTAGCGTTATAGCAGACACATCTTGGCGGATGGCATCTTTCAGTGCAACTAGTGATGCCGGTTGGTCGCCAAAAGTGTACCAGCCGGTTGGTCGGCATCACTAGTAGCACTGAAAGACGCCATCCACCAAATGTGTCTGCCATAACGCAAGAAATGCTTCAAAATGCTGTGAATGGTGTGGTGATTCGTCTTACGGAGGTACTTCTGAATGGTGGACAACACTTTGAACATTTACAGTAGTCTTTTAATAACTGTAACTAATCTTGTAACTTGTAAACATTTTTTAATTGTAAATTATCTTTTGGTGAATTAAAAAAATAAAGCGCCGGTCGCCAACAGAACTACAATTATTATTTTTATTTTATTTTTTTGTAGCCGCACAAAACCTACCGATCATTTTAGGCTTCGTAATGAGTAATTTAGGATTAGAATTAAAGCACACCACATATACTGGTCGCATGGCAATTATTGTGCAAAGATTTGGTATAATTTTAAGCATAGTGTTTCGCTGGTTACTCACCATGAAATGTAATAACTTACGAAATATTGCCAGCTTGTTTCACCAAAAAATCGAAAAGAATAAATTAAAAACCAGCAAGTGGATGAGTGTATGGATAGCTGCAAATACAGTGATGCAGATAGTAAATTTGGGAATCTTTATTTATATCGAGATCATGGATACGAAAGGTAAAACTACTTCAAAATTCGAAGCAAACGAAACTGTTCAAAATTTTTTGAATCTCTTTTTAAATCTTGTTGAATTTGTGTTGTTCATAATGCCGTTCCATACTTTTGCGACATTTTACATCAGTGTGTGCAATCATCTTAAACATACAAGAGAATCATTTAATAAATACATCGTCAATGCATCTTATTTCGATTACAAAGGCCTGATAAAGCATTACAACCAATTATCATCACTGGTGGAAAAAATTGATGAAGAACTCTCTACCCAAGTATTCCTTAGCATCGTGTTCTGCTCTGCTAGTATGTACATGTCCCTCGCTTCTTTTCTCGGAAGTTTAAGTAAAAACATGGAATACTCGAGTTATTTGCATGTTTCCTTCGTCTTAAGCATGTTCTTGTCGTTCTTTGGCATGACCGTTTCAGCATCTCACGTCAACGAGGCCTCTGTACAAGTAGCTACTCGAGTAAGGACAATGTGTGCAACAGATTTGAATTCCGCTATAGCACTGCAGAGGCTTCAAGTAATCGTAGACAAGGAGCTCTACATGACTGTGTGGAACATAGTGCCCATCAAAAGAAATTTCTTCATCAGCACACTTGGAGTTATCTGCTGCTTGACAATTTTAAATGATGCTAGTGGTGTCATTTTGAAAAATTAAAAAATTAAATATTGTGGCTGACTTTTATTTTCTAATATGTTTAACCGTTATTCTTGATAGTATTTGTTTCAATTACACATATTTCTAATTTTCCCACACGCATTTCCACCTTTTTTCCATTTCAGCAGAAATACTCCATCTGATGAAATGTTCAGTAATTTTGCTTTAATGGGAGTCGGATGGTTCTATCTTGCCCATGTTAATTTTTCTAACTTTAGGAATATTTTTCTCGGGAACTATATGAGATATCCTTATGAATTTCTTTATAGTTTGTTCCTTACATATAGCTCTTTTATTTAAACTGAGGATATTTCGCAGTATAAAAAAGTACTTTTACAGTGATTTTTAAAAATATGTATTAATAAACCCCCAAAAAATCCAATTTAAAGTTATATAATTTTTTTTGCGCAGAGATATTTAAAATTCCTCAGTTTAAATCAAAGAGCTATGGAGAAGAAATAAAAAATAACATGTTGATATCTTTTATAGTTCCTGAAAAAAGTTCCTAACTGTTGAAAAACCTTATATTTCAGGAAACGCAAAAGAAGAGTAAGGTTTAGGTAAGAACTGATTTGCAGAATTTCTGAAAAATGCTTATAAAAAGAAAACCACTACACATAAATAGATAATCTTGGTCCTAAGTTAAAGCTATAGATCTGCAGATTAAAAAAACTAACAAAAATCGACATTTTTGACCCAAACACCCATCCGACTCCCCTTAAAATAGTTGTGTACGCGTGAATTACCATTCTTGAAAATAAGAAAGTCGTAACTTACTCCGCATAGTTTTACAGTTGAATAAGTTCATCACTTTACAGTTAATGTAATGGCAACTTTAATGAGGACTTTATAAAAATAGAACTAAGTTTGTAATCTACCCAAGGCAATTCGTTTAATTTTTAAAAAAAATTTGCATTGCATTTTAATACAATTTAGAGTAGTTTAGAGTTTTATATAAACTCTAGTTATTTAAGCTATTTTTATAATAAAAACTATTTTCTCCAAATCGAATCTTTATTAATGGTAATTTACTTTACATTTCATTTTAATTATCTTTTTCTGAAGGCTTTTATTTCTTTTTTAATTGAAACCTTTTATAGCGGTTCAGTGGCTGAGAGGTTTTACGTGTCTGCCTCATAAGCCCAAGGTTACGGGTTCGAGCCCCGGCTGAGTCGTCAGATTTTCTAGAGAGGAAAATCTTGGGCACGCATGTCGTATGATTATGTGGCGTGTAAAAGATCCCTTGAGTACCCATTTGGCTTGGGATCTCATGACAAAATTAAATCTTGGCATACTTTAACATCCACAGAGAGGTCAGATTCATTGTAATCTGACAACAAATCGATACCAAATTATTTGATATAAGTAAAGTAGACTATCATTTTACCCTTGAACCCCCTCCCACTTCCATACACCTTTAAATCCATTAAATCCACTTTTTTTAGTATACGAGATATTTTGACACACTACATTTCGTGTGGGACAATTTGTCCCTTGTTCTTGGTTACCATAAAGACTAGCTTATGAAATGAATCACTCAACTGATTGTTTTTAATTTGCAAATTCTAGTTTTTAAAAATTCAAGCATCATCTAAATTTTGGTATGAGAATGTAAAAAGAATAAATCTTCAGTCGGTATCTTTCATCATCGACAAAAAAAAATGTAGAAATCAGCGAAAGTGAGCAAAACAGACTTCGTTTTTTCCTATCCAGTCCCGTATTTTCATATTTGTAAAGTTTAACTTACTAAACTCGTACTTCTATTTTATGCTCAGCGTTGCGAACATCAAAGAAAAGTTAAACCTAAAACATTTTGTATTAAAAAATTAATGTATTTTAAACTTTATATAACAAACTGCTAGTCAAATTTAAAGTATTTTCAATTTTGTTTCGAAAGTTTTCTGATAAGCTTTCCGCAATGTGCCCTCTAAGTTAATGTGTTCCATGTGTTGCGAAATGCGTTCTTAAAGTATTCTGAAAAAAATAGTGCTCCATAATGTGTTTCGAAATGCTTTCCGTATAGTGTTCTAAAAGAAATGAAATAAAGTGTTACAAAGGATACTTAAAAATGTGTTCCATATATATTCTATAATGTGATCTAAAAAAAAGGAGACTAATGTAGAGTTCTGAAATACGTTTATAATGTGTTCAGATACTTGCAATGTAGTTAATTTAGTTTATTGTTATTTTTCAAATTAAAATTTCACTTCCAGTTGCTAAAAGAAATTAGGTCATTTTACGACCCACAAAACCCTTTCATACTTTTGGAAATAATTTTCAAGAACTGTTAAAATATCATATTCAAGTTGCGTCAGGCTCTGTATGACGTAATATCTCATTTCATATTGCATCATCTTTATAATGTAATCGCACCCAGTTATTGCATTAGCCATTCCATGTTTAATCTCATTGGTTGTTTACTTTGATGATATAACCAAGCTTATAAATAGGTGCGAATGGTGTTACTTTTTGCTCTTCTACTAAACATTTTTCCAATTACTGACATTACTACCACATTTTCCCAATTACTGACTATACTTTGGAGAAAAAATTTGCTAGGAGTGTTATGAAAGGAGGAGTGTGTTGAATATTTTTTTTTTTTTCCTTTTCGTGTAAATTTAAATGGTAAATAAATCATAGTTATAATGGTGAAACAAAAAGAAAACGCTGACACTCATGCTTATCAAGAAGGCATCTTTCTTCTTTGTTGTTCTTTTATAAAATTATATGGTTGATTGTCCTGAAATATTTTGTGTTTGATTAATTTTTCTGTAAAAAGTCATGCCTTGCGTAATAATGATTTATTTGTTGTACCACTCTGTAAAAATAATTATTTAAGTAATCATCCACTTTATAGATTTTATCGTAATTTTAATCTTTTTAGTAATGAACTAGACTTATTTTCAACTTTTAATGATTTTAAAAAAGATTGTCTACGGGAATTTTATGCGATTGAATGTCTGTCCTTTTCCCCACCACACTGTTAAAAATTTTTGTGCTTGGTTTCACCATGATATTGGTTCCTAGTAGCTGCAACGGCTGAATGGTGAAACGTTCCACCATATTTTTGGTATTCGATTGAACCATTTCTCAGGTTTTTGTTTCCAAATCCAGAAAAATGGTTCAACCAAACACCGAAAAAAAAGGTGAAACATTTCATCACTCAGCCGTTGCAGCTACTAGGAACCAATATCATGGTGAAACCAACCAAAATCATGGTGAAACCTAGCACCAAATTTTTAACAGTGCACTATAATTGGGTTGTAACCTGTTGTGTGTGTGTTTTTCTAAATAAATAAATTAATCTTGCGGCACACACTTTTAACGCGTGTGTTAACAGGGCTGGATTTACCAATAAGCCCTATAGGCCCGGGCCTAGGGGCGCACCATGATGAGGGGCGTAAAATTATTCCGCATTTTTTTTTTGTCAGAAAATGTCCATAAAATGTTATAGACTACAATACATGTGTCTACATCTACATGCGTGTCTACATCTACCTTATCCACGAATAAAAGTCCCATTCTTCTTCCTCGTATAGGTGACGCTTTCGAATCTTTCGCTTGGCGTCAGTGTATATCAACAGCACGTTATTTATTCAATTTAATTTGTTATTTATTTTATTTAATTAGTTTTACTTCACGATGAATTAGAATAAAATACAAATTATCTTCACAAAGACCTTTCTGGGGTCAAATTTCTCCCTCCTTTACGATGATGTGAAGAGTGGGAGACAAAAAACCGCGGGCCTAGGGGCGCATAAAATCTAAATCCGGCCCTGTGCGTGTATTAGGAGGATCCTATTATGTCGGGGTGCTACCTACATTTCATTCGAAACACTAAAAGGTTACATATTAAAGAAGACACTATAGGCCAATATTCTACTTTGGAAAACGTTTTTATGCTGATAAAATGAACATGCTAAGAAATTCACATTCCATCGTCTCGGGTTCAAAACTCAACAGACGCACTATATGTGCTATGCCTTCTGAAATTCATAAATAGAAGTACTGATCTCTCTCCATCATTCTTAGCTGATGACTTCACTTTTAAACTAGTTGTGAATCAATTAACTTAACAATTGAATTGAAACAGTTTTTATTTTATACAAAGTTTTATTGGTTTAATTGATGAAGTGTATCAAAACTAACACTTAGTGTTTTAAAACGCCATCTTTCGGTAAATAATTAGGAAAACTGGTATTAATCTAACTCAAGTAATGACCTTGCAATAAGTATTTTCAGTAAATAAATCGGTGAGTGCAGGAACAACTTCAATCACAATGAAAGTCGTTAAAAAGAAGCATAGAAATGCTAAACAGCATTGAAAAGCTGAAAACTGAGCCACAGATACCTTTCGTCTAATCTGGGGTAACATCTGATGAATGCATGGAGGCTTTCGGGGTCAGTACAGATCCGATATAAGGCCTTTATCACATATCCATTCCGTACCACTCCAATGAAAAAAAAAAATTCTACAATTAGGAAGGATGTGTTTAAACTTTAGTAAAAAAATTTATTACACTGAATTACATTTAACAGCCAACTCTCAAGCATAAAGTCGTGAATTTCAAAACGCTTTTTTCACTCTTTTATGACTTGAGTCACTTTTCGCGTTTTCTAAAAATTCATTGTCCAAATAGTGTAAAAACTCCTTTTGCACTATATCATGCAGACAACTCAGAAAACCATTTACTTGAAACCGAAGTTAACAGGTGTTTACTGCAATAAGTTGTTTCTCCTATTTCATTACTACTGGCAATCAGTGGGGTCTTTTTGTTTCATATTTTTAATTAATATATCATTTTAAGTATTTCCATTTTTGTCTGAATTATGTCCTTCTTTATTAACTCTTTTAAGACCCAAGGACACAGCCACAGCGAAACTCAAAATAGACTCGTCTATATTGTTTGGTTACAATGTCTGAGCAAAACTATATAGCTATATCAACCGTAAAGGTGTATGGATCACGAATGCAAATCTCAAACTCGACCAAACAACGACTTACATGCTCCTTCGACAGCATGCATTTCGACAAGTTATGCATAGTCCTGCCCGTAAGGTTATATTTATCATCTTTATTGATATATATGTACTTGCCCATCTTTGTTTTAGATTTTAAACAAGCTAATAGTGTTACAATGAGGTTTACCTCTGACCGCAAACTCTCTTCCTCTTCTGACTATTTTCTTTGGATAAGTAAGGAAGGACGCTTCGCGTCAACACTTGCAATTGTTATTCATTATATAAAACATATAATTATAATTGAACTTCGTACAAATACCATTTGATTTTATATGCATAATTAGTATTTCCTTTCTTCTGTAATCTTTTCATAGAATGTTTTCCGGGAAAATCTTCGAAATGTTTTTTGAATATGGGGGAACCTTTTTTTGGCGCAAGAGAACGCTCTTTTTTCAAAGTGATTCATTTTTCTGGAGTGAAAGAAGATTTTAAATATGAGTTTTTGTCATTTGGCATTTCTTATTTTATTCACAGAGGTCAAGTCTCTAAAAAACTTAACTAATGGCTGTTCAGTGGTATATAAGATATTACATACTGGCTCAAGGATTCATTATTCCTATTCCATAGAAATAATCCCTACAAAATAAATGCGATTTGGGAAGATCGAATATGTAATCTTGTTTAATTGGAACTTAGTCAACATTTTTACTAAGTAATGGCTATTAATTTCAAGATACTTGCGCGTTAGTATCACCAGAAAATGTTACCTTTTAATAAATGAAATGAATAAATGAACAACTTAATAACTTTTAATAAATGAACAAATTAATTTAATAAAGTTTCAATACTGCATTATAATATATTATTAAGTTATTCTCTACTATTTGGTAGTACACTTCTCATTAAAATGCGCCAAGAGAACGCATTCATTTCGTCGAAAATTTCTTCGAATTTAATTTTATCTTACATACTTTCTGAAAACTACAACTTATGGAGCATTATGTTTTTCTTACTAGGAATATGGCCCTTCACAAAACCCTTTAGATGGCGCTGATTAAAGTTTGCTAGGTGTCTCATCGAAAATATACCTTTAGTAACTGTTATAATTTACCAAACATTCTGTGACCCACAAAATCATTGCAGCTCGTCATTTATTAAGATTTCTATTATATAACCCTTGTTACTGACTTCAAGACAAACCCACAAGATTTTGAGGGTCCGGCATTTAAGGGTTTTTGGGGAGATCACAAAAACAAGGGCAAAACTAAAAGACGACTTTTTTCTTTTTTCAAAATTCTGTCAAAAAACTTAAAATATGAATTTTTAAATTCGGAGGAAAAACGCTGCCTGGCTGTCACTTGGTATCTGTGATGTCATAAGTAAGTATAAACAAACTTTGAAACACCTATTGCAATCCTCTTTAGGCAAAAAGTTGTTGTTGTTGTTGTTAAAGTTGTATTTATTTTGTTTTGTCCTGCGTGGCAACAGTTTGTAGAAAAAGATGTTTTTTTTTGTGGAAAAGGATGGCGTTTGAATAAAGTTCGTTTTTCGGTTTTCCATTTTATGTGTAGATGTGACTTAATACTCAAGGACTCTGTAAGTTATGATAAACTAAGAAGTTTATAGGTTATGGGCTATAGCATGCTCACAGTGCATTAGAGAGTATAGAAGTAACATAGAGTTAAGCCTAAAAATGGATCTAGGAAGAACTATTAAGCCTTTATCTGGAGAAGCAGATTATCCTATGTGGAAGCGTAAGATTAAAGACGCTCTCGACTATCATGAAGGAGCTTTGGATGTAGTTGAAGGCAAATTAAAGAAGCCAAACGAGTTAGCTGATACAGCAAGTGAGTCAGAACTCAAGAGCTACAAAGCCAATGTAGATATTTATAGAAAAGCCAACAGTTACGCCAAAAGTTTGATTTCTAGTACTGTAACAGATGCCGTTTACCAGAAAATTATGGAAAAAGAAACTGCATATGATGCTTGGGAGGCGTTGAAAATTATATTTGAAGCAACGACGAAAGATCAACTTTTTAAAATTTGTTCGGAGTTTTTCACTTTTAAATGGAATTCGGGCGACGATGTTGCAACTCATATTTCCAAGTTAAGTATCTTGTGGAATGATTTAAATAACGGTTTAGTAGCGAAAAAGGAAAACAAATTACCGGAATTATTACTAGTATGTAAAGTTTTGAATATTTTACCAGATTGTTTTCAATCTTTCAAATCAAGTTGGATGCTTCTCGCCAAAGATGATGAAAAGTCATATGAAGAGTTGGCGACACAATTAAGCATGTTTGAGAGAAATTTCGCCAAACACGAAAATGCAACTGGAAAAGATGGAGAATCTATTTTAATCGCCAAACCAGAATATAAAGTAAAGAATAAAGGATTCCATAGTAAGAAGAGTGTAAATAAAAATGATGCTTGTAACTATTGTGGCATTAAAGGGCATTGGATCAAATAATGTTACAAGTGGATTGCAGATAGTAGACCATCGAAGAAGAATTCAATTCCTCAAAGTAATGCAAGTAATAAGAAAGAGAATCTTTTGTCACTAGACATGACAGTAACATGTTTATCTGAAGAAATTTATCTATCAAAAGGAGAAGAAAGTACATTTTGGATAGATAATGGAGCAACTAAGCATGTAACGAATTCATTGGCTTATTTCGTGGATTTCGAGAAATTTCCAGATTCAAGTTCCCATACCATCAAAGCAGCAGGAAATGAAGTTTTAACAGCCTTAGGAAAAGGAAGTATCAGAGTTAAAACTTTAATTGGAAGAAATACTGAAGTTATAGAGTTAAAAGATGTTTGGTACGTTCCTGGAGTGTACAGAAATTTATTTTCAGTCTTAGCCGCCCAGGATAGACATCCGAATAGTTTATTTACTTCGACTCCTACTGAATGTTGGTTAAAAGTCAACAATAAAATGAAGATTTATGGCACTCGAAGTGTAAATGGAACTCTATACAAAGCAGCATTAGAACAAATTTTTCCTGATAAAGTTGAAGAGATAGAATGTGCTGAATCTGATAGTAACAAAAGTTCCTTATTGCAACTGTACCATAATAGATAGGGGCATCAAGATAAACGTCATATTAGAGATTTGCTCAAAGACGAATTTGACATCAACGTGAGTTTAGACAAAGAACCATGTGAACCTTGTATTTATGGAAAAGCACATCGTTTAAAGTTCGGCAATAAACCAAAAGCTACCAAACTTGGAGAACTGGTTTCGACTGACGTGTGTGGACCTTTCGATGAGTCAAAGCGAAAATATAGGTATTTTGTAGTTTTCAAAGACCAGTATTCCAAGTATCGTTACGTTTTCTTTCTGAAGCATAAATCTGATGTTACGTTTGCTTTAAAGTCGTTTTTAGCTCACGCAGAAAATAAAGGTCATTCGATTAAGGAAATCTTGAGTGACAATGGAGGCGAGTTTGATAACAAAGAAGTACAAGATATTCTACAGAAGAAAGGAATAACTCAAAGACTCACAGCTCCATACACACCACAGCAGAACCCTAGTGAGCGTGAAAATAGAACACTAGTTGAAATGGCTAGAACTTTAAAGTATTCGAATGAAGAGGTGGAATATCCTACATATCTATGGGCAGAGCTCGTAAATACAGCTGCCTACATCCTCAATAGGACTGGAATTTCGTCTGTGGAAAAGACCAGTCCACATGAGCTATGGTTTGAAAAGAAACCAAGGATAAGACACATGAGAATTATAGGATCTCTGTGTTATGCACATGTACCAATACAGAAAAGGAAGAAAATGAGTAAGAAAGCATTAAAAGGTTTTCTGATTGGTTACAATGGAGATGAAAGATACAGAATATGGTTACCTGATGAGGGAAAATTAATTTTTTCTAGAGATGTGATTTTTCATGAGAAAACGCAGATGTGTGCAGAACACGTGTCATTGAAAAATCTAGATAAGATCATTGATTCAACAGATCAAGAAAATTCAGAATATAAAGAAGTATCAGAAGATCAGAGTAATACTTTATCAAATTCTGAACCTGAAGGTGAAGATGAAGAAGAGGAAGAATCAAAGTCATCTCACAATATGAATCTTAGAGATCGTTCTGAAATAAAGAAACCTCAAAGATTTGATGATTACATCATGGAAACAGAAGCATTCGTCTATGGAGAAGATCCACAAACCTATCAAGAAGCTATAGAGAATCCAGATAAGAAAAACTGGAAGAAAGCTATGGATAGCGAAATGACTTCTTTAAAAGAAAATCAAACATGGGAGTTAACTAAATTACCCGAAGGAGTAAAGGCCATACCATGTAAATGGGTTTACAAAATAAAGAGAAATCCTGATGGAAGTATAGACAAGTATAAGGCTAGGCTTGTAATAAAAGGTTTTGCTCAACGGAAAGGGAATAATTACGATCAAACCTATAGTCCGGTCGCAAGAGCAAGTACCATAAGATCTCTAATCAGTATTGCGGCTAGTGAAAATATGACCATAACACAATTCGATGTTTCTACAGCCTTTTTGTACGGCGAATTAGAGGAAGATGTTTTTATGTGCCAACCGGAGGGATACAGCGACGGCACTGACAGGGTATGTCACTTGAAGAAGAGTCTCTACGGATTGAAATAAGCCCCAAGATGCTGGAGCAAGTGTTTCGGAGACTATTTACATAAAGTTGGTTTCTCAAAAAGTGAAGCAGATCCCTGTCTATTCATCAGAAGAAACAATTCCGAATTGTTTTTGCTAGTTCTCTACGTGGATGATAGTTTGGTTGCATCTACGAGTAAAGAACAGTTAGAAGACTTTCTTAAAGATTTAAAGAAGTGCTTTAAGATTACGACTAAGCCTGCTGATTACTACCTAGGATTAGAGATTCATCGCCAAGAAGATGATTCTATAAAAATAAGCCAAACAGCCTACATTAAGAAGATACTTGAAAAATTCGGTATGGATGAGTGCAAACCTGTGTCTACACCTATCATCAAAGAAGGTTTTCAATCAGGGAAAGTACTAAGCGCTAACAGATCATATCCCTACAGACAAGCCGTAGGAGCATTAATGTATCTAATGACAGGAACCCGACCTGACATAGCGTATGCGATAGGCATAGTTTGTAGAAGTTTAGAAAATCCAAATGACGAAGACTGGGTAAGAGTCAAAAGAATATTTCGATATTTAAAGGGAACCTTAGACAAAGGGTTGATTTACAGATCAGGATACAAGAAAGGTATTCTAGAGGGCTATAGCGATGCTGACCATGGAGGAGACACCACAACGGGTCGCTCAACTACAGGAGTTGTTTGCATCTATGCTGGTGGAGCGATATCATGGCTAAGTCAACGACAGCCTTCTGTAGCAATCTCAACCACAGAAGCAGAAGTAGTCGCAGCTAGTGAAGCAGCCAGAGAGCTGGTTTGGTTGAAGAGACTGATCACCGAAGTCACAAATCTGAATATTGTAACAGATCTACAAGTGGACAACGAGGCAGCAGTTAGACTGTCACAGAATCAAGGAGAATTACACAGAAGAACAAAACACATAAGTATTCGACATTTCTTTGTAAGAGAAATGGTTGAGAACAAAGAAATCGTCGTAAGAAGAGTGTCTACTGAAATTCAGATTGCAGACTTGTTCACCAAGCCACTCTATGGACCTAGACTTGCAGTCTTGTGTGAAAAGATGGGATTAACATAGAACTGGCAGGACTAAAGATCTTAAACAAAACAAATAAGGGAAAGTGTTAAAGTTGTATTTATTTTGTTTTGTCCTGCGTGGCAACAGTTTGTAGAAAAAGATGTTTTTTTTTTTTGTGGAAAAGGATGGCGTTTGAATAAAGTTCGTTTTTCGGTTTTCCATTTTATGTGTAGATGTGACTTAATACTCAAGGACTCTGTAAGTTATGATAAACTAAGAAGTTTATAAAATTGAACTTCCTCTTCTGTAAAACCGTTTTCCATTATCTCAATTCTTATTTTAATGGTAAATTAAATCAAGTAAAATTGCAAAATAAAAACATCACGACGGTTTGTTTGTAGTTACTAGGGACGTCACCCAAGTCGACGTGTTTATGATCACGTGCAAAACAATGAAAAAAATCCTTTTAAAATGATTTTTATTGATTATTTAACGATTCATTTCGCAAAAATATATATTTATGTTTGTTATTTTTTAGTTTAAACTATAGTTTAAATAATATTTAAAGGTATTTTAGCAACACAGTCATAAGTACCCTAGTAGGGAGACAATCAACGTTTACAATATAAATCAAGTATTATATTTAAATATGGCAACCAAAAGTTTAGTTATTGTTTACATCACGCATTGAGCTTTTTTTTTATAGAATAAACCATAAACGTGAGTGAGGTGTGTGATTCACTGAACAGGGCAGCAAACGGGTAGTTTCAATAACGAAACTATTTTTCTGCTAACGAAACTATTCTGACTATTTTTAGGTCATCATTTATTTCTGGACAGGTGCCAGCAGACTGGAAATTGGCGAATGTTACTCCATTGTACAAGAAAGGGCCTAAATCTGATCCAGGTAATTACAGACCAGTTAGTCTTACATCTGTTTTAGGTAAAGTTTTTGAGACATTGTTGAAAATGCGTATAATGACTTTTTTGGAAACTAATAATTTACTTTCAGATAATCAATATGGCTTTAGAAAAGGTAGGTCTTGTACAACTAATCTTTTAAAATTTTATGATACTGTTACAGAAGAGATTGATAAAGGCAATATGGTTGATGTTATTTACATCGATTTCCAAAAGGCATTTGATAAAGTTCCTCATGAAGCTTTGTTATTTAAGTTGAAAAGATTTGGGTTAGGGACTGCTGTGGTCCGTTGGATTAAAAATTGGTTGACCAATAGAAAACAACGGGTTCACATTAATGGTAAGTACTCTGATTGGAATGAGGTTGTAAGTGGAGTGCCTCAGGGCTCTGTACTAGGACCAATTTTATTTATTATGTTTATTGATGATATCAGCTGGGGGTTGAATAGCAAGTTAAGTATTTTTGCAGATGATTTAAAAGTGACGAGTGCAGTAAATTCTGTTGAGCATATTGAGCAGTTACAAAATGATCTTACGAAAATTACTGAATGGGCTTCACGCTGGGGCATGTCGTTCAGTGTTAACAAATGTCAAACCTTGCATTTGGGTAAGAACAATGTTAATCATTCTTATGTTTTACAGGGAGAAAGTATCCAAGATAGTGAGTTCGTTAGAGATTTAGGAGTTTTGGTGAGCAATGATTTCAAAATGAGTAAGCGTGTGTTGAGGCAAGTAAGAAAGACAATCGAATGTTGGGATATATTAGAAAAAGTATCACTTCTAAATCTAAGGAGATTATTTTGCCATTGTATAAGGGATTGGTACGGCCACATCTGGAATATGCTGTTCAGTTTTGGTCTCCCTTCCTCAGAAAAGATATAGAGTTGCTTGAAAAAGTTCAGCATAGGGCTACAAAATGATTAAGGGTCTATCTGGTATTGAATATGATAACAGATTAAGATGTTTAAACATGTATTCCCTGGAAAACAGGAGAGCTAGGGGTGATTTAATACAGTTATTCAAGTTCATAAAACAGGGAGACATGGAGGGCTTAGATTTTACTTTAAATAGCCGGACCAGAGGTCATGATCAGAAATTGAATAAATCGAGCTTTTGAAGGGAGGTAAGAAAACATTATTTTTACAACCCTAGTAGCATTGTTTCTCGAAATTTGCTCGATCGATCATCGATCGTTCATCGGATTCAGCAAAAACTCACCGGTGATCGCATCCGTAATCCGAAAGTGCACGAGGCGACATCGGAAATCGGTGAACGAAATTCTATCGATAAAAGTCATCGATTCGATATCGGTCAAAAGTGAAAATTCAATCAATGTACGTTTAATCGGAAAACTATGACGAATCGATATCGCAACGATAAGAAACCGAAAAATGTGGCTTTTTTTATTTTAGTACATACAAATTGCGTTAAATTATTTCGTAAACTTCATCGGAGTGTCTATTCAGCCGCAAAAATGCGGTCGAATAGTATTTTGGACTATTCAGCCAACATTTTGTTGAGTTGTTTTGGGCTGTTCCAGCCGACAAAATGTTGAGTTGTTGCTGCTGTGTACCGACATTTTTATTATTGTAGGTTCTTAATGTGACGATATTTTAAACTGCATGTGATTGCTAATTAATATAAATATGGCCACTGCAATTGCTGTAGGCTCTTGTTTTTCTTCATTCGAAGAATTGAAAGAAGCAATTACGAAAATCGAAAAGGATACATTTTGAAAAAGGGACGCGAAAACAATTCAGAGTATGGTAAACAAACATTCTAGTTTGGATAAAGCCCGAAAGGAATTAAAATATTACAGCATCAAATACGCCTGTGTGTCTGGTGGCAGAAATCACCAGATAACGTGTACAGATAATAGTCGGCAATCCAAGTAATATTTTTGCAATTATATTATTTTCCATTGCACAAGTTATTTAACTTTAGTTAAGTCTTGATTACGTGTTCTAGAACATGTGATTTGACAACACTTACTCTGAATACATGCAAATATCTATCTACAATATCATAATGCATATTTATTTTAATGGAATAGTTCATATAAGAAAAAATAATGGTCTATCGGCATTCTTTGTTTTTCGGTATTATTGCTATATGTTTTGTCTTGAATTTTTTTTTGTTAATTACTATTACTCTTAACTGATACCAAGCCTCTACTTTACATTGTGTCTGTGAAGCACTCTTTCAAAAGAAGTTAATCAGTGTAGTTACTCATTCATGTGAGAACAAGTCTAACTACTAAAAATGTTTTGAATTCTTAAAAGTGAAGGAGTGCTACAAGCTCTCACGTCATTTAAGTACTGCCTTAAATATTATCTTTTTAGAAAGAAAATATTGCACTAATTGATGGAATTTAAGATGCTGTACTGAATTTACCATTCATTGTGGTGGCTGGTTTGTCATCCAGGAGAATATATGCATGACATGCCAGGAGAATATAATATGTTACAAGTCGTCGTGGGTAGGTTTACTTTCCGCACGAAGAAAAATACTTTGACATTCATCTTTGATCCTCACGTCAGTAGACTGTGGTTCTAAAATATGACGCCCGTCGCCAATAGCCCTCGTGTAGCTCTAGTGCGATGATAGTTTAAACTAAAATTGATCCTCATTCGAGCATTTTATTTCCGCAAATGAAATATACATCGTTTAGATTTTTTTTTTAATCCCATGAAAATCATCAGCCTTGTTTTTCTAGGCCGACGAACCTATTGATTCATCAAATGCTAAAAAATTACTAATACCATGGCGAAACAAATATCTAAAATAAATTTTGTATTTTTGATCGAAGCTTATCCATAGTTTTGACTGTTTCCGTAACTCCGTAATTTGATACCCTCGTCCGTAGAAACTACGGACAATCCGTAGTAGTTGGCAGGTATGCATTCATTTAGCAACTGTCTTTTGGGTTACCATTAATATAGTAGTAAAAGGCCAACTTATTAAGGCTGCCAAGCTTGGAAAGCCATTGGACCAGGAAGATGCTAAATGTTCTACATTATTTATTCCATTTAAATGCCTTTAATTTGTCTTGTTTTGTCAAAACTTGTTTTTAACTGCGTTACCCACAGAATTTCCCACGTTGGCTTACATGTTGAACATGTTCTCCTAAATAGTGTTTTAATCCTATGTCTTGTCTTTTTTTTCAGGCAGAGCTGTTGACAATGCACCACATTTCCTAAACTAAATGACATTTTATTTTGGACTGCTTATTGTTAGCATTCATTATCAAATATTTTTTGGTAAAATATTGCTGTAGCTGCAGGTGACGGTTAGTCACACTCCCAAGCTTTTGGCCCGGGTTTGAACATGAGTTGGTGGCTGGTGTTGGATTCATCTGGGCTGCTGGCAAAGGGCATCTTAATTTTGAACTGCAGCCAGTGACGAGGCTGGCCCTATTTTTTCATTGTAAATTTGGCACCAAGATTGCCAATGAGTGAGTGTAAAAACAGTCAAGAAAATTTACATGTATCTTTCAAGTAAAATAGTCAAGTGAATTCTTGTTTCATGTGTATTTATATAAATATTTTCCTGTTTCAGACGTTAATAGAAATTAGCTGGAATAACTTCACATCCTGTACATACATTAGTTTAATGATATTCAATGTCATCATAAATTACCAGATGTTATTGTAAAGAATATCTGAATAAAACTATTTCATTGTAGATTCGTTGTAAAACTTTTTTCTTATGCTTTATCTTTCTAATATACGGGGTGATCCAATAGTAATGATACACAGTTTATGCTATGTAGTATTAGATGGGTGTTATTTTTGGATCACCCTGAACTGAATAATTTTATAAATTAACTATAATTCACTACTGTTTTATTGTGAACATGTATTGGAATCTCTTCAAAGAATTGTATATAAAATGAGAATATTTGGCGTAAGTATCAATAATAAGTTAAGAATAATATTAAATATTTGATATAGAATTACAAGGCCTCCCTTTCAATGATGTTTATAATCAAACATGTTAGTCATTTATAATTCATTTGAGATCTAGACATTTTTAGTTTTGTAAAGGCATCATTTGAAAACAATTTTCAGAAGATATTTAATATTAACATTTGTGAAAATCTACAATCATAGTCGAATTAATTATCTAATCATTTGAGATTAATCAACAAACAATATCGAATTTAAGTATTATCATATCATTGTCTTAAACTGTTTAGGTAATAAAAGGAAAAAATATTCGTAACCCTTGTGAAGTAGTTTGATCCAAGTAGTCTAGTTGGTCTTCAAACCTGTTAGTCCAGGCTAGAATTGAAAAGTTGTAGGATCTTTAAAGATATGCACAAATATTCGTAACCTTGTGAAAGTATTTGTCCAAGAGATGGTCTTCAACCGTTAGTCCAGGCTGATAAAGTTTGTAACAAATATTCGTGACGTTGTAAGTAATTTGTCAGTATTGTGATCTTAAACCGGTTAGTCAGGCATAGAATGTGAAACGTGATTCGAAATTATGCCAATGTTTTTTTAAAACCTGCGGACAAATAACGTCATCACTAAAAATGACACTGATCATTGTTTTGAATAATAGAAAATATACTAATGGGTAATTCAGTGCAAAGTTATCCATTTATGTCTATACAGAGCATTTTAATATGCTATATTTTACAAGAATTTTTTTAAATATGAGTTGATGCCCTTTTAATCTCTCAACTAGTTGAAATTTTATAGGTAATATGGTGGTAACTTAGATTAACTTGTAGAAAATAGTGAAAGGATTATTTTGTTGAAAATATCAATTCTTTAAGAATAAAAGGGTTATACCCTTCAATTTAAAACCGTTAGAATATTAAATAATGATAGTTATTCTTTTGTTTTAAAATTCATTGTAGTAATGATCGTTGACATCAATGTAAAATATGACTTGAGATATTAAGCTTCAAAGGCAATTTTGCACAATTTGTGAATAATTTCCAAGTCAAATAATTGTTTTTGTACAATAAATGATTTTACATGTAATCTAAGCACCACACAAAACAGAAGTTACCATTCATAAACCATAGATTTATATAGATAGGTAGGTGGGTTCTGTCTAAGGCCTACTAGAGCCGTAATAAATAGTAATTGGCGAATGCTTTTAACGATTTTATCGTTCTTGCCTATTTGGGGGCAATAATTATCCCACGAACCTCAACTTCGAATCGCCCCTGCCCTGAGCCAGAAAGTGCATAAGCTACTCCTTAAGTCGAAAATCATACCTAACCTGAT
The DNA here is from genome assembly GCA_019343175.1 of Oedothorax gibbosus. Classification (NCBI taxonomy): domain Eukaryota; kingdom Metazoa; phylum Arthropoda; class Arachnida; order Araneae; family Linyphiidae; genus Oedothorax; species Oedothorax gibbosus. The sequence goes on from JAFNEN010000612.1 coordinate 215,344, forward strand.
CAAGAAAAAAAAAGACAAGTTATTGAATAAATCAAAGAACGAAAAAAAATGGGCAGTTAAATGTCTTTTAACAGGTTTAGAATTAAAACTATTGCACGTAGGGATATCAAATTAGTGTAGCATTCTCTTTCCAGGGCCTGTTCTAGGAAATCTCAGACTATAGGCACAGCCTATTTTGGGGCCCCTTTACGGAAAATTTTGTGTATGATTTCTAGTAAATGATACTATATGACCGATGTATCAAATTTTTGCTACAATTTTATAGGCTTCCTCATAAACATCGATCAAAACAATCACGTTAGGTCAATTTCATAGTTAAAATGTAGCAAAAAAACAAAGGTGGAGTATCAGAATTTTTTTTTAAAGTTTACTGATATTTTGGGGATTTACAGCATTTAGCATAATAGAAACTGAAATTTAGGGGCCCGGGCCTTATGGAAGAACAGGCCTTGTCTCTTTCTAATTTTATGTTATGTAAGCTGATATGCTACACAATAAAATTTTTTGTCAAATTATAAAAATATATCTTCAAAATTTAAAAATGACCTTTTCAATATTTTAAAATAGTATATATGTGTTTTACAGGCTGTAATTTACTATGAATATGCTACATTCCATAATGGGGTGACAATGGAACAGTGTTTAAGCTGCGATCGCTTTTTTCGCAAAATGAGAAAAGAAATCGCATTTTGCGAAAATCTTGACATCCACTTTCGCTAAAATGCGAAACTAAACAGAGGGGCGGAACGGATCCGATCGTTCCTTTTATGGACACGTTGAAAGCAGATTAGGTGATGTTCACGAACTGCAATTATTTAGTATATTTTTGCCTAAAAATATTTGCAAAGAAGCAGAACACAATGCAGAATTCATTCCCATATTCTGCATTGTGTTCTGCTTCTTTGCAAATAGTTTTAGGCAAAAATATACTAAAAATAATGAAGAGATACAACAAATATGCATAAACTTATCGTCAAATCCTGTTTATAGCAACATATTTACCGTAAAAAAAGCGTTGTCTGAATGACAACTATTTTTAAAAAAATAGTTCAAGTAAGATGTAAAAGCCTGTCATTTATTCAACTTTTAGATTTTGTTAATGTGAATGAGCTGACTGAACAGTTGCCAATTGTGACCAGCATTCTGGACTATTGCGGGTCAATACCTTTGACGACTGTTGACTGTGAGCGATCCATTTCTGCAATGAACTTAATTAAAACAGACATTCGCCACAGACTTTTAGTATCTAATGTAAATAATTTACTAATGGTAAATGTTGAAGGGCCGCCAAGAGAAAACTTTGATTTCAATGCGGCTTTCAAAACCATGGGCAGCAAAAAAGCCTCGAAGAATCATGGAAACTTAAAATATGATAATGTATTTAAAGTTTGTAATAAATTATTTTAAAATGTGTTGAACTTGTTTTTCCTAAAATGCTAAAATCATTTAAAAAAAGCTAAAATTAAATTTTCTACTTTAGCTAAAATACTAAAATCATTTGAAAAAAAGCTAAAATTAAATGTTCTATTTTAGCTAAAATGCTAAAAAATTTCAAAACCCAGCTTAAACACTGCAATGGAACCACATAGAAAAAATAATTTTGTAAAAAATTAGCAATAAAAGTTAAGCTTGTAGTTAATCGAAGAGTAGAAAGATAATTTCGCTGAAAGTTCCATAGTTTTGTAATGCTATATGGTTTGAAAGAAAATTGTAGGAGTTTCACTATTTATTAAGAAACTTTAAATATTTGGAAAAATTCATAAATTTTGAATTTCTGAGGATTTTTTTATTATATTGTAAAGTATTTTGATGAAACTCTTTAGTGAAGTGCATAAAACACAAATGGTTTTTCAGAAACAACTACATAGGTCCAGAAAACATATCTAAAAAAATATTATTAATAAGTTTTAAATAATCCTTTTTTAATACTTTTGAGACTATATATTACATTAATCTATCTCGCTGAAAAGAAAGTTATTTATTCAATACATTGTACTGGGTATAATTTTTTTTAAAATCAGAATAGTGGACTTTTGAAAAATTACTGTCGCCTTCATGATCGCCTAGTACAGTGACTTGATTCCCAAAGCGATATTTTTCTTTATGTCAAACAGTCTCGTCCCGAACCTTGTGTTAATTTATCTTATAAATATGTATAAAACCAAAAGTTCAACGTATTTTTTCAGTTTCCTTTCATCTTGAATTTTTTTGATAAATTACAAAATATTCGCTTCCTGTGTTCAAGATCGTTCATGTATTGTCGGCTGAATAAGTTTTCATCGATGCATACGATTAACCAATATCGATATACCACCGATTTCATCGATGTCGGTTGAATAGTATTTTTTACTATTCGACCAATGTCGGCTGAATAGTCACGGCCAAACTTCATATCCCAAAACTATTATATTTAAACTGGTAATAGTTATTTTTTATTTACTTACACACAAAATTTTTAATTACGTGCAAAGAGAATATTTTTACTGTGTGATAACTATTTCTTTTATTTACTTGGAAATTAATTTTTAACTTTTTAGCCATGATTAATTTTTGAAAAACTTAACTTAAAGAAAATAGATATTTGAATAAATATTATGAACCAAACAACTTTTCAATACGTAAGTTACTAAGAGTTATTTTTAAATTTAAGATATTTCTATTAGTACTGTTAACTTAAATTAATATTTAAAAGGAAAAATCAAAATTAAAATGTCTTAATCAATAACATAAAACGTCTTTAACGATCAACCTTTTGACCTCTTTATTTAAACTCAAATATAGTGCAAGTTTCGATAGCTGTGAGGTCTAACGCACGGTTCCTGTTGCAAGTCAAGAGTGCGGAGCCCGAGGTTGGGGGTTCTGTCCCCCAGCTGAATTCGAAACGAGTTGAATTCTACCTGACTAACAGAAAAAGTAGTGTCGCCATCTCGTTTAAAACTTTTGTACTAACATGTCGTAAACTGTTCGGAATTTTATCGCAAAGTGTTCGAAATTCCATCGGCCGATGAGATTTCGATTACTACTCATCGGATTCTTATCGATTTCTTCTTGACACTTGATCGGAATCTCATCGGAAAAACTCATCCTAGGCTGCTCGATCGAGCGGACATAACCGAGCAGTTATCGAGCAATCGGGCAGTTTTCAGCGAAAATCCGATATTCGAATTCTCATCGGCTCACCGGTGAACGATGAAAATTCGATTATCGGTCGATGAAAAGTTGCTACTAGGGAATAGAGTTGTCAATGAGTGGAATGCTTTACCAGATTATGTTGTGCATTCGAAGAGAGTAGAAGATTTTAAAAAGAAACTTGACGGACATTGGAAACTGGTAATGTATTAGATTTATTTTGGACCAACCTTGCTGGGCCTCTGGCTTGTTGTTGGTCGACAATTTTTGTATTTGTATTTGTATTTGAAACGCGGAGGAATACACGGCACTGCAGCAGAAACGAACCGGGCAGAAAACCAAGAATCTTGCCTATTTCGCTATTGGGTTCATCTTCGCTGGTTCTCAGTTAGTTAACCACATGGTTATTAGCTATTTCTAAAAAAGTTGGAATTTAAAGATAAAAAAATTTAATTTCTTTCGAACTAAATATGTTAAAATACATTTAGGTGCCCAAGTCAATATGATAGAGGGGTCTCATACAAGCATTGCATACAAGTGTAGGGAAAATAATATCCCTAGTAGCAATTTTTCATCTACCGATAATTGAATTTTTATCGTTCACCGGTGAGCCGATGAGAATTCGAATATCGGATTTTCGTTGAGAATTGCCCGATTGCTCGATAACTGCTCGGTTATGTCCGCTCGACTGAGCAGCCTAGGATGAGTTTTTCCGATGAGATTCCGATCAAGTGTCAAGAAGAAATCGATAAGTATCCGATGAGTAGTAATCGAAATCTCATCGTCCGATGGAATTTCGAACACTTTCCGATAAAATTCCGAACAGTTTACGACATGTTAGTACAAAAGTTTTAAACGAGATGGCGCCATTATTTTTTCTGTTAGTCAAGTAATAATTCGATCTCAGGAGGAGGAGGACAGAACCAACAATCTCGGGATCCGCGCTTTTGACTTGCCACGAGTGCGTTTGTCCTCTCGGCTATGGAGGCTTGCAGGGAGATTGCGTTTAAATAAAGAGCTCAAAAGGTTGAAGTTTTGAAGTTTTATGTTATTGATTAAGAAATTTTAATTTTGATTTTTCTTTCGCAAGTTGCAAATTCCTTTTAAATATTAATTTAAGTTAACAATACTAATAGAAATATGTTAAATTTAAAAAATAACTCTTGGTAACTTACGTATTGAAAAGTTGTTTGGTTCATAATATTTATTCAAAAATCTATTTTCTTTAAGTTAAGTTTTTCAAAAATTAATCATGGCCAAAAAGTTAAAAATTAATTTTCAAGTAAATAAAAGAAATGAGTTATCACACAGTAAAAATATTTATCTTCGCACGCAATTAAAAATGTTGTGTGTAAGTAAATAAAAAATAACTATTACCAGTTTGAACATAATAGCTTTCGGATATGAAGTTTTCGAAATAATTTAACGCAATTTGTATGTACTAAAATAAAAAAAGCCACATTTTCGGTTTCTTATCGTTGCGATATCGATTCGTCATAATTTTCCGATGAAAACGTACATTGATTGAATTTTCACCTTTGACCGATATCGAATCGATGACTTTTATCGATAGAATTTCGTTCACCGATTACCGATATCGCCTCGTGCACTTTTGGATTACGGATGCGATCACCGGTGATTTTCGCTGAATCCGATGAACGATCGATATATATATATATATATTATATATATTATAATATATATATAATAATATATAATATATATATAATATATATATATATATATATATATATATATAATATATATATAATATATATATATATTATATATATATATAATATATTTTACAAAAGGAAAAAGGGCGCCATATCGTCTCGGGCCTAGGGCGTCCTCTCAAACCTAAATCCACCACTGCTTCTAGCTCAATGACATCACGTATATCCATAGAGGTAGGAATAGGTTAATAGAGAGGTCCTTGTATATGCGCAGTAGCGCACAAATGAAGCAGGCTAGAGCGGTGCATCTTGGGATACCTCGGTGTCAGTATGTTATGCAGTAGCTCGAAAAACCTGACAGCACTGCTTCAATTTCTCTCAACTGGTGGACCTCTCTACACCTTCTTCCTAACTCTATGCGTATATTGCAGTCATTGAGCTAGAAGGGAAACTGGAGTGAGGTGTCAGCGAGCTGAAAACCCACTCACACCTTTTTGAGCGAACAGGGCAGAAAAGGACTATTTTCCCTACACTTGTATGCAATGCTTGCATGAGACCCCTCTATCATATTGACTTGGGCTCCTAAATGTATTTTAAAATTTTTAGTTCGAAAGAAATTAACTTTCTTTAACTTTAAATTCCAACTTTTTTAAGAAATAACCATGTGGATCATTAACTAAGAACCAGCGAAGACGAACCCAATAGCGAAATAGGCAAGTTTCTAGGTTTTATCCCCGGTTCGTTTCTGCTGCAGTGCCGTAGTATTCCTCCGCGTTTCGTTATTGAACCGGCTAGTCTGCTGCCCTTTTCAGTGAATCACACACCTCACTTCACGTTTCTTCTAGCTCAATGATCGCAGCGTACTCGGGCACCCCGGTGATTTTTAAAGGATTTTTTTTTCCACTAGCACGAATACGTCTATAGTATGGCTATGATAAGGACAGAACCAAGAACCCTCTCGGAGTGAGGCTCGTCGCTTACACCTCTCGGCCATCGGGAGTCCTTCCAATAAGAAAAAAAAATGGGTCTTCTTATTGGAAGGCCTCCCGGTGGCCGAGAGGTGTAAGCGACGAGCCTAGTGGACGTATTCGTGCTAGTGGAAAAAAATCCTCTAAAAATCACCGGGGTGCCCGAGTACACTGCGATGTATACGTGCTCGTTTAATCTGTGGAATTGGAAGTCCCGACGTTAGCGTACGATTTAGTTCGAAGTTCCGTTGGGTGCCCGTTCAGGTGTCGACCTCGTCATTTGACCACGGTTCTAAATTACGAGCACTATTGGCTGTGTTAAAGTTCCTAAAGGAGACTGAAAATCCCTAAGGTTGCGATGCGACCAAAAACCTCTGTAGGTGACAAGCCAATTCTGGGGATCCTCTAGTTGACCTCTGACTTAAAATTAGATGGATCCACTTAAGTAGTGCTGCCCTCTAGTGAGAGCATTATTTTAATTGATCATGACTGGTATAAGCCGCCCCGAGCGAAGCAATAAACCAGCTTACACAACCAACCATTATTCTTATTCATTATTGGAAGAAGTTCTTGCGTTTAAACAGTAAATATTCACATAAAAAGTTTACTTTAATTGTATTTAAAATTATGTCGATTTTACGCTCCTTTTCCAGGAGTTTAAGCCCTGTGTCAAGAAAGCAAATCCCGCTTTCCTATGTCGCTGTAAGGCATCTTTATCATCCTAAGGTAAGGTCACAACTATTGCGCACTTAGCACTGTTATGCAAGTATAATCGTAATTGGCCTTAAAATTTGTAAGTAAAAGGTTTGGTTAATCAAATTAATCTTAAATAAAAGTTGGTACAGCTATGATATGATGGCGATATTTTCATTGGCGACTTCTGGCGAACTTTAAAATTTAACGGTTGCTATATATCTATCGAGTTGCATTAAAAATGAAGTGGAATGCTTACCACATTTAAAAAGTTTCGTTGTTTGGCAACCTAACTCAAATCGCCAAATTGAGACCATTCATTATATCAGTTGTTCCTGAAAGTTTAAAAGAATCTAGTCTCTGGTCCGGCGACAGAAGAGCTATAAGTAACTTTTTCAGGCAACCGTCTACACAAATCATATAAGAAGGGGATGTAAAATGAACATTACACGCATACGGAGGCTAAAAGAGAACAGTTTTAGGGTTGCCGAATAAAATTCGTGATAAAATCCTAGTCGTTGTCCGGGGGGACTTTTCTTGCTTGGCGGCATCTCGAAAATCATGTTTTCCAAACGCTGTCTTTGCTTGCGATTTTTTTTGGTAACCCTAATACTACCCTCGATCCGCTTCTGTATGCATGCAACGTTAGTTTAACATTCCCTAATTTTGATTAGTGTCCGTAATTGCTAGAAAAAGTTTATCACTCTTTAAAATGTAAAATATTTGTAACTTGTCGCCGAACCAGCGACTTGAATTTTACCAAAATCGTAAGCAAAACTTTGGAGATTTTTTTAAAGATATTTTTGCAATTTGTTTTAGAAAAATGCTCCTAGTTTTTTTAAGTTAGTAGCACATATTGCTCCTAAATTTCTTTATTGAATTGTGAACACCGTTAGCAGCCGTTTCTATATTTTCCCTCTGCATTGTAGGTTGAAGATCACTATGAAAACCCCCGTAATGTGGGCGCTCTTGACAACAAAGACAAGATGGTTGGAACAGGACTTGTAGGGGCTCCTGCATGTGGAGATGTCATGAAGCTGCAGGTAAACAAACCCTGCATTATTTATGATTTTTAATGTCTTTTTTTTTTGGTCATTTCATTGTGTCCAACATAACCTTTTTACTATTATATACTATGCTTCTTTGAACTTACTATTTTATTAAAAATATATTTTGGAATTTTTTTTATGTTTTGCAGGTTTTAAGCTTTGTGTACGTCTAAATGCAAAACCTCTTTACAATACACCATAATAAAAACACATTAATATCTAGGACATTGTTGGTATATGGTCTTTAAATTTAAGTAAACAATCTTTTGCATGTAATTTGTTTTTTAAGTGAATTTGAAATTTATTAGCTTTAAACGCATGTTCTAGATTGACAGGGCTGTATTTTATGGGGGGGGGGGGGGTAATAACTTTACGCCGCCGGGTGCGCGTCAAGCACCCAAAGTTGTGCCCTCTTTAATTTTTTTAAACAATTAGTTTAAAAAAAACACATTATATTATTTTTATCAATATATTTTCAAAGCGACTATTTTGTGCACCCTCTGAAAATTTATCTTAGTGATTTCAGGCCAAACTCCTGTGCAAATTGCCCCTCAGTAAAAAGCTTGATGCATATGTGACACGTTGTGCCGAATTGTAGCTAAACTACTAAGGTACAAGTGATCATTATATTGCTGTTTTGTTGGACAAAAAAAGTGTCAAACTACAAATGGTTTGAAATTGCTTTTCTTTTTACAGCTCAATCGATTGTGCTTTTTAGCTGATGCCGATGGTTTACTGATTGATCTGAAATTGAATCGGCCGGAGAGACAATTCTTTTTTGATAGACTTTTTATTTATTCCAGTCAAAGTAAGGCCCTGTATAACGACACCCTTTGGCATAATGAGACATAATATTTTACAATGCAACAACATCATATTTTCTTTTTCCATTTCTTTTATGAAACAAATTTGTTTCTTTTACTTTATTTGCAAAACTGTTTCTGATATTTACTTTTTATTTTACAGATTCAAGTGGATGAAAATGGTAAAATAATTGATGCCAAATTTAAAACATTTGGGTGTGGTGCTGCTATCGCATCCAGCTCCCTGGCTACTGAGTGGGTAAAGGGCAAATCAGTAAGGATACTTTCATCTAAATTCATAATTTCAAAATTTATACGATGGTTTTTTATATAAGAAAAAAAATTTTAGCTCCTTTCAAAGGCCCTTCAAAAAGAAAATGTTTTTAAAAGTAACGCTTACTTTATTTGGATGTACCTATTTTAAAGCTTTATTCGATTTTTAAAAAAAAAAATTGAGGACTAATTGTACCATTCAGGGCTGGGCGGGTACAAGTAATGTGTTACTTGTAATAATTACTTTTTACAGTAATCTTATAGGTAATTCGTTACATTTGAGAACCCAGTAATTTTACAGGTAATTTGTTACATAATTTTCGAAAAAGTAATCTGTTACAGTAGCGTGTTACTTTCATTAATTTTATCATTAACACTCTAATAAATGTCCAAAACAAAAAACAAAAAAAATGCTTTAAAAAAACGAAATAAAAAAAAACTTTCAGGTACTCTTTGCTAAGAGGAGAAATATTGTTAACACAAAAATGAAACGTTCCCTACTGATTGCAGTGATTAAACACCCATCTAGCAGTGATGATTTTTTTTGAGACTGTAAAAACTAGACATCCTTCTGCCGATTTTGAGTTGTCAACATCTTTCCAAAGTAACGACCATAATATGACTGTATTTTTGTACCCTACTAACAATTAAAACATTTCATAAAATATAATTCCCCTTATCAGCCAGTACGGCTGTTGAAAGGTTAGTTTCTGGTGGTTTATGTCTCCGACCCAATCGTAGCTGTTTAAGCGACAAAAATTTTGAGATGCAGCTTTTGTTGTACCCCAATAAGTAGATTTTCTGCTAACTGTTTAATAAAGTCGATTTTAGAAAAAAAATCATTTATTCATTTATACTTTATTTTTTAAAACATTTGTAAATATGAAATTTTGTTGTAAAAAGTAATCTTAAAAGTAATTGTAATTAGTTACTTTTGGAAATTAGTAATTTTACAGGTAATTAGTTACTTTTTACGAAAAGTAATTGTAATTGTAACGAGTTATACAGTTATAACGAGTTAGTTACATTTAAACAAGTAACGACCCAGCCCTGGTACCATTTTACTATTTCACAATTATTCATCATTCTGAAATTCCATCAAATAATTGACTTAACATTAGTTAGGCAAAGGATGATACAAAAAGTTACGATGTGTGTAACTTTTTCTTTGTAAAAAAAATACCAATAGTCCTTCAATTCTTTATTTTAGCGATTTGAACTTATAACTTACATTATTTTTTTAGGTTGATGATGCTTTGAAAATAAAGAACTCTGACATCGCAAAGGAACTCTGCCTACCCCCAGTGAAGCTACATTGCTCTAGTAAGTTTATTTTTAAAATATTAATTTAAATTTATATAACAAACAAATCAGCAATCCAGCCTCAAGACTACAAGTTACAGATAGTAAGTCCTACCCACAGAATTCCCAACCAATTGAGTAACCATGGTTTTACACATTTTTGGAGGTGAATCTGATCGAAATGATCCCACTGTTACTTAGTTATTTTTAAATGTTCTTTTCATTTAATCTGTGTCAGGTAGTTTTACTATTTCTATCAATGCTTAGGTTTTCACTAGGCGTCGTTTATTCTTTATTGTACTTGGCTTAGGGTCGAAACATATTCTCTGTAAAGTTAATTCTTTACGAGGTAACGATTTCCGGACATTGTAGATAAGTACTTCCTCATTTTACTAGTGTAGTACTTTGTAATAACTTGATGGTAAACAAGGTTTCTTTAATATTATACATAAATATTCATTACTGAATGGAAAATAATTAGTACTAATGAGATCTTTCATGTTTATTTTTTTGCAGTGCTGGCTGAAGATGCCATAAAAGCTGCACTGAAAGACTACAAAATTAAGCAGTCTGCCGGAAAAGATACCACCTAAATATTGACTTGCTATGTCGAGTATATAAAAATGTGTTGTACATTATGTAATACATATTGTCTATTTCAAAAATGTAGGTAAATAAAGTGTTGTTAGTTCATTATCTTTTCTTAATACTATACATTGAATTATTATATTATTTGGTTGAATTACTATGACAATAGAGCTACACCAGGGCTATTGGCGACAGACCTCATAACTGCTCACAAGGAAGTAATATGGACAACCTGAGCGGGCACCCAATATAACATTGTATGCGACACCAAGGACTTGAGCAAACAAAGACATATTTAACATGCACCAGTCCCATATACTTTTTTTCTAGCACAATCTGTTCATAGTGTATTCTTCAGTAAGCAAAACAATCTAGTTTTGAACAAATTCCTGGGATTGAAACGTACTATAAAAATTATATGATAGTACTAGAGCTATATTAACACAGAGGCAGTTTGTTTTGGAGACCCTCAGTCATTGTCTTATTTGAGCCTGATCGACTGTGTATCTCCAAACCTAAGTGTCTCAGTGTTAATCGAATAGGAAACAAATTTTTTTCCAAGCCACATTTCTCCGGCTAACAGGTGTTTTTTTTAAATGATAAATTTAGATAACTTACAGGTTTCTATAATCCCACTTTTTGAAATTGCTTCAAAATGTGAAATTAAAAATATATATATTTGAATCAATTTCAAAAAGTTGGATTGTTGGGACCTACAAGTCAGCTATACATTTATCACTAAAAACCTATTTGTAGAAGTATTCCATACAGATGGAGAAATGTGGCTTAGAAAATATTTTGATCTCCATCGGATTAACACCGACGCATGCTTCATCCCCCAAGTAATTAGTTCTCTCATGTCCTCTTCACTTGTGAAAAAAAAATCCAATGCATATATTCTTTATATTAATTTTTTTTTAAAAATGTACCTAGAAGTGTTTTGCAAGTTATTTTGAAAAAAAAATTTTAAAATTTGCTAAAGGTCACATCAATTTAATGGAATTTAGGGTTTTGAGGTTTAAAGATATTTTTGATGTGCTATGAATAACAAGCTCTGTCAGATTTTAGCTTCCACACTACGTTTATAACGTAAAAAGTGGAAGGTTTTATAATCGTTCAGTCCGTCTGTCACCCACTTTCACAGAAAGAACCACAAGTCCCACAGACAAGTGGGATACGTCATTTTAAAGCAAAAAATCAGATTAGGCTACATTCCAAATTTCATTAAAAAATTTAAACTAGAAGCTTATTTAAAATTTAAATAACTAAAAATTTAATCTACATTGAAATAACATGCAAATTCCATTTTTATTCAATATTTTCACTGTTGCCATTTCGTTAAACGTACGAGAAACTTTTGTTAAAATAAAAATACACACTTGCAAAAATATTTATTTATGTGATATAATTCGGTTTGGATTGTTGTATTATCACAATAGAGTTCTTTTAATGGTTCTATATATATGTATGAAGAAAGATGCATAGAGAATTCTAACTTGGCATAAAAAAAAATATGCTAAGTTTCGCTTTTATTTTTAAAGCATCAATTGTACAAATTATATATTTTTTGAACTGTAAATTAATTTAACAAACTAAATAAGTGAATTTTCGAAAGAAATGTAAATGGGAAATTGTGGCGACAAAAATATTTATTAAAAAGATTACATAATTATTCTTCGAACTTTAAACAAATTTAGCAAACGATAAAGTCTAATTATTAAATCTGAGAAAGCAGATTAATGAAAATAGTTAATTTTGGTGTTTAAAACATTTAATTACAAATAGCTAAAGGCCCTGTTTTTATTAGAATTAAATCACATTTGCCATTCGCAACAATCGCTCGAGAAACAATTCTTTTAGACAATAAATTAAAATAAATTTATTTTTGCGACATCGATCAGTTTGAAATGACGTCAAATATATTTCACTACGGAATCCTTGTATGTTGATATGAAATGTGTTCATTCTATTTAAAAGCGAGGAATATGACATATTTATTCTTTAAAATATAAATTGATTTTTGCAAACGATAAGTAATAATTATTGAATTTTCGAAATAAAATAAATGAAATGTTAAATATAGAATTAATGTTGTGTTTGGCGCGTTTTTTCCTGTTAAACACAAATATGTGGAAGCAAGTGACAGATTCTGTTACAAACCTACTTGTTTGATATTAATAAATCGGTAACCAAAATTTTAATCCTAAATATCCGATAAAATAATCGCTGAAAAAACTTGGTTCTTTCAAAAACCTCCGAAATCTGCTTGACCCTCTTGGTATACCATTTTTCAGTACAAGTAATGAGTCGGCTGCTTCTGCTTTGGTATCAGTATTTTTAGAAAGCCTGAACATTCTAGTTTATAATAAAAAAGTATTAAGAAAAATTGTAAGCTGATACTGTGAAGTGAATTCTACTATTTTTTTTAAAACTGATTTGAGACATGAAGGTATGCAAGTAAACCTAATCAATGCAAAAAAAAATCAAACTTTTTTTAAAATCACCTGGCAATAAATGAGAAATATTTACACAAATATATGTTTAATACCATCCTTCCAAGTATATGGAGGTTTATACTGACCATAAGTCAAGGAAGTGCAGACTAACAATGTTATTCCAACTAATTTAAAGGAACCCAACTTACTAATATATCTAGGGCATTCTAAAAAATTTCAGGTCGTAAAATCAAAAATTGGTCTTGGAGTTAATTATTATATGTATAATAAAATTACATGCAAACAAAAATATCACACAATACATATTTTTTTAACATTTTATTCACATACACAGCCTACAATCTTCTACCTCTTCGTCCGCCCTTCCTACGAGTTGTGTCTGAAGGAATTGGAGTCACATCCTCTGAAAAAACAAAAAAATTACATTCTGAATTCGATTTTCCAAAATAAACATAAGCAATTTAAAATGTTATTTCGTGTTGCTTTATTTTATTGATTTTACAAGCAAATCTATCCATTAAGATTTCGACAAGGAAAAATATGAACTGCAATTTAAAAAACATTAAAACAATATATCTCCAATCAACACACTTTCATTCAAATTCAATCATACTGACACTGTGGTATAGATAAGATAGAAATTTTTTTTACAAACTATCACATCATATTATAGTTCTGTTTAATTTATATTTTAATTTGTATTTCTTTTAGAAATAGAACTTTTTTTGTGCTCTTCTCAACAGTACATAGCTTATTTTAAAATTTAAAGATAGTGTTTAACGGTAGAATCAGCTTAAAATTTTCATCTTTACAAATAATAGTTCACATTAGAGTAGGTATGCACCAAATTATTAAAACATTGTACAGAATTTTAAATAATTACGCAAAACTAGAAACAAATAGGGTGACACGAAGTAATTATTGGACAAAAATCAAACTTTTACCACAGCTTCCACATTTATGTAATTTTCTAACCAGTAAATTTCTTTGCAATGACTATTTGATGTATCTGTTGGGTACCATTGTTGAAATTTACTATTTCCCCTGAAGACGTTGAAGAAAAAAAACGTGTGTCCAAAAATTACCACCAATAGGGGTAATTATAGGACAGTAGGAGGTAATTATTGGACAGTAGTTTTTCAATCTGTTCTGCACAGTAATTTAGACTAGCTACAAGGGGTGAATTGCATAATATGGTATGTACTATAGTACTGTGTATTTGATAATTATTTAACCCAACATGGCTTCTGTAAAAAATGTATAACACTCAAATCTAAAAAAAATTACTAAATATTAAAATTTCTTCTCTTTTTTCCAAGTTCAAACACTGCGTAGATGGTTTCTTAATCACACAAACTATACCAAGTAAATTTAAGCATATTGCGATGCTGTCTGTCTTACCTTATGGCATTTCCCTGTTTGTCCAACAATTTTCCCTCTTTGTCCAATAATTATCCCTTAACTAAACATGCATGTCAGAATGTTACGATTCATCCTACAATGGTGTTTTTCAGCACAAACTACCTTCATAAACGTATCTAAGACTGAGCATTACAAAATTAAAGATCATGTAAAAGAAAACGAAATTACACAATTTGGCATGAATTGAACAAAAGTTTAAGCCATTGCTTTTCAAGCACTTTTGGTTATTAATATATTTCTTGAGAAAAGTACTTATCTAATCCCAATATTAAATCAGAGCATTGCTAGATATGCAATTAACAAGTTGTGGCTTGTTAGACGCAATTAATTATGATGCATTATGGTTTTTTTTGGGGGGCCCTATCCAATTATTACCCTGATTTTCAATGTCCAATAATTACCCTGGGTCACCCAACATTGATAATTTTTGTTGGATGCAGAATAGTCTTTAGAAACTTTTGTATGGGAACTACGGAACAAGCAATATATTGCATCATTTGCTGTACGAGGGACCCATGATAATGTACCTGTTTCATAACCCAATTTGAACATAATGTTTAAAGTGGGAGTGTCAACAGGAAGAACAAATGGATAGTTAAAATACTTTAATTTTTTTTATAAAATGTAAATCTGATAAAGATATGATGATAACACTAGTTCAAAATGAAAGAAAAATAGTTTGTATAGTCCGATTTATATTTTTTAAGGCAAATATGATAACATTATTTGAACATGATAATCAAAATAATGATATTGTATGTTGGAAAAAAGTTGAACTTTTTTACTGGGGGAGTGGTTGGCTACAATCAAAGGACCCTAGCAAGTTTTAAATCATTACAGTGTTACCAGCATTATACTATAAAAGAATCATAGGTAGCAACGATTTTAGATACTTTTTGAATTACCTAAAGCCAAAATACAGATGGCTCAACAAAGCAATGACCTGTTTATTAACTTACCTATTCACATTATACATATTTAACTTGAATTAAGATCAATTTACAAATAAAAGGGATCTATTAAATGTCCAATGTTACAAAAATGAAGAGTGATTGTGCATTATTTTATGCCATGTATCAGCAGGGTTGTTAAAAACCCGTTTTTTTAACAAGAAAAACCCAACGCACTTGGGTTTTGGGTTTTTTTTTCAGGGTTTTATGGGGGTTTTCAGTATTTTGTGATTTATTGAGGGAAGTTTTAACTATTTATCTACATTACAATTTTTAAAACTAACAGAACATCTTGAGAGAGATAATCAAGAATGATGTAGGTAATTTAAATTAGAACAATTAAAAAATAATTGCATATAGTTAAATAAATGTATATTTAAATTTATAAATGCATTGTCTGGAACCAAGTATTGTTTGTTTGTGTATGTGTAAAATTATATAATCCTGAATATTGTAATGATAGAAATTTAAATTAGAATTTTAAAAAATGTATTTGTTATATTTAATTGTTAAATAAATAGTATAAATTTAAATTTGTAAATGCATTTTAAATATTGAAGGTACAAAAATGTAAAAATATATTAAGAATACTAAAATATTAATTAAAAATTATATGAAATGTATACTTTTTGGATGTAAAGTTTTTACTTTTTAATTTTCAGTGAAGGCAATTTTAAGTTCAATTGCCCACCCAGGTTTTTTTGGGTCGGGTAAAATCATAACAACCCTGTGTATTAATCTGAACAAGAGTATTTTAACAATTATCTTAAATATCATTAAAAAATAAAACTTCAGCAAACTTAAAATATATAGGCTAGTTTTTCCTACCTATTCTTCCAATTTTCATACCACTACGTGCCAAAGCTCTCAATGCAGATTGTGCCCCTGGTCCTGGTGTTTTCGTGCTATTCAGGAGAAAAATAGTGTTATAATGGCATATTATATTAGATAAGATAGCAACTTATACAAAATCTTCTGTATGAAAAACTAGTAGATGCATACTAACATTTAAATTACAATACTTAAAATGACATATTTCGTGGAATGTGTTGTACACCAGCCACTACTTTGCTTTACATAGGTTCATAGGTTGTATAAACACACCCTTCTCCCGAAAATGAATTATTATCAATTGAATATTACTTGAAACTTTTTAACCTAATGCAACATTTAAAGTCAATTCTAAACAATTAATAAACAAAATACAAAACTAACTTCTAAGGGATTTTAAGAACCATACACACTTTGATGATTATGTATCATAACAAGGTGCCCACTTAGTTGTGAGGGGAGCTCTTTCTGTTTTCCCCCATTCTAGTTTGGTTGGGAAAGCAATTGTGATGAACTTCACAGCAGATACTCAAACAAGTTAGGTTTAGAACATCAACCTCAAGCTTCCAAGAAAACCACCCAAGGAGGTAGGGGAAGAAAGATATTTCGAAGCTTGGGTTGTAATCGTAGAGACTATATTTGAAAGCCCTGAGCGAACCCAGTCTTGGGGACTCTTGCTATATCTGCTACAAGCAAAAGAAATCCGATCTACAAAGAAAAGAACATGGGTCGCTCCAAAAACTATATATTTCCAGAGTTTCTTCATTATACTGAAGTAACTATTCCAGGTTAGTGACACCCTGCATAAAAAGAAAGTTAGACTTACCGTGTTCCCCCAGTTGCCCTGAGCTTGATGTGCAATGCTGTGATACCGAGGAGTTTGCATTTCTCAGCGACATCCTGTGCTGCCAACATGGCTGCATATGGGGAGGCCTCATCTCTGTCAGCCTTTACCTTCATCCCACCGGTCACCCGGCAAATGGTTTCCCTAGAGAAAAAAATGGCAATCAGCTATAGTTTCATCAGGTATTTACCGTCCCTGGTAATTACCATGGTAAAACCAGTATATACCCTCTCCTGAAAAGAGTAGACTTATGTTTCAGGAAAAACTGGTTATTAAAACAATGGCTAATTAATAAATGGTATTCACTGGGCTTGATTAAAATTATTTAAAATAGGTATTTTAAAAAATAATATTAAGTACTTAATATTTAATAATTACTTTGCATTGCCAAAATTGTGACAAAACAGCTTGAAAATTAAAGCAAGTTTTAAATTTTCTAGACTAATGCTAATATGCAAATCAAAAAATACAAAGATGGAATTTTGATCAGTAAACAATCTGCATAAGATAAAAAGCGCCATCAGTCAATCCCTATTTAGATTTAAAAAGTCACCAAGTCAATGTAGTGAATCTATACAAACTCCACTTTAGAATAGCGCCAAATAATGGCTTCACTAAATATTACTACCGGAAAGGAATTCTGTAACTTAGGTCAGGGAAATCTAATTACTATCAATATAATTAATGTCTGTGGAAACTCTTCAATATTTATTGCATGATCTTACTTCTCCCAACCCTACAGATATTCAATTACACATGTTATTAAATACAAATAGGTTACCTTCCAGACAGATCAGTGACATGCACAAAAGTGTCATTGAAACTGGCAAAGATGTGGGCCACTCCAAACACATTCTCCCCTTCCATTGCTTGAGGTCCTAAGGCAACAACGGGCTGCTCTTCCTTCACCTTTCCCTTGCGTGGTGCCATTCTCTGAAACAACATTAAAATTAGACGAATAACTACAGAAAAAAAAGGAGTCAGTGAGCGTTCATAACATCGCACTAGAACTTAACAAAGGCTTATTTTTTTTCTTGCTTAGGATGATCCGTTTAGGGGATGCTAAGGCAAGGGCTTAAGTTGGTCAAAATTCCCGGCAATTAAGTCTGTTTTACGGCAACCCTTAGCAACGAACAATTGACGAATTCACCAATCTAAGCAACCTTTCTATTTTTTTTTGGCCAAAAAACCTGAACCACGCTCAGCAATCCTTATTATTGATATTCTTTTTTTATGAATCGCCACGGCAAAGCAGTGCTTATTTACGTGAATCTAAATTAAATATCAATCAATTTTTTAAAATCTTAATTAGTTTTAAGTAAAAGTAAAAAATATTTTTACAGATTTATTTAAAGGGAGTCCGATGGTTCTATCTTGCCCAGGTTAAGTTTCCTAACTTTAGGAACATTTTTCTCAGGAACTATACGAGATATCATTATGAACTTTTTTTTATATCTTGTCCCTTACATAAAGCTCTTTGATTAAAACTGAGAATATTTTTAAAAAGTATAAAAAATACCTTTACAGTGATTTTTTGGTAAATAATAAATATGTATTAAAAACACAAAAAATCTGATTCAGTTATAATTTTTTTTAGCGGAGATATTGAAAATTCCTCAGTTAAAATCAAATAGCTATTAATGGAGAAGAAATAATAAAACAAGTTTGTATCTTGTATAGTTCCCGAGAAAAATGTTCCTAAAGTTAGGAAAATTAACATGGGCGAGATAGAACCATCCGACTACCCTTAATTATATATTTAAACATTTACAATAAGAATTTTTTTTCAGGCGCTTGCTGTAATTTAATCCCTGTTGTTGTTTTTTAAGCGGGGTAGGATTTGTCGATTCTTTCCTGTTATGTGTAAATAGTTCTACATTTATTTTATTAAAAAAATCTTTAGTTTGCAATTGAGAATATAGTTATAGTTCTACCCTACTAGTTCAAAAATTAATAAGAAAAATGTTTGATTAAGATTAACAAGTCTTAAATCGCATTACTATTATTTAAAATTTTCATATGTTGTTTTAAACCTGTTATGATTCTTTATTTCCAGCTTTGTTTTGGTTGTGCAACAAACTGCTGATTTCCAATTTTTCAAAATATCGCTTGAGTTGTTAATGACATTTTTCTGGTTCCTTTATCTTTGGCAGTCGTTTTCGGTCTCGTAACCTCATTAGTATTTTTCATTTTTGGTAAGTATATTATCATTTCAAGATGGCAATAGACTTGGCAAACTGCACGAGATAAGAACATTTGTTGTCACGTTGACTTGGCGACATTTTAATTGTCACCAAATCTGGGAGCTATAGCACTTTAACCAAAGCAAGGACAGAATCTTGGCAGGTACTCACATGGAAAAACTTGTCAACCTTGACAACATTTGGAAAACCACATTTATAGATCGCTGTCTTAGCTTGCGATTTTTTTTGGTAACCTTAAAACTACGAACTACCCTTGATCTACTTCTGTATGCGTGCAACGGTAGTTTAACACCCTGTCATTATGATTTGTGTGTACATAATTGCTAGAAAAAGTTTTAATTCGCTCTCTAAAATGTCAGCATTTCCTAATTTGTTGCCAGGCCAGCAATTAGGATTCTAACCAAAAGTTATCAACTGCAAGTTCATTAGAATGCAGTAGGTGGACATGGGTTGCCACATCTCCAAGTGATCCATTCATAATACTGTCTACTTCAATAGAACCGAGATCTAGTGACTATTCATAACATACAATGTTATATGTAAAATTTTCTAAGGATTGCCAATTTTTAGTTTTATGTTAGGTGAACTGGAATGTTTACAAAATTGTAGGTTAGTGTTCCTTGACAATGTAATGGAAATAGTGGGTTGATTCTCGCCCATCCCAGTTAATCTTAACATCTTCTATTGATTAGTGCACATGATGGCCAGAAAATGTTATTTATAAATTGCTCTTGCCTGTATAATCTCATAATTTTTTTTATTTTTCGCCGGGCCAGCGACTACGATTTTACCCCTACTGGCAATACTTTCCAATATGAAACATGTCCTGCCTGTAATAATAATGTCCTATTCACCGATACGATACACATAAGCAAATTTTTAACCAATGTTTTCAAAGTAACAAATGTTTACAAAGTTATCAAAAATAATAATTTCGGGAACTGCCGAGGGAAAACCCATAATAGAGGTTTTCCGTGAAAGTTAGTTCAATGAAAAAAAAATAGAGTAACTACAACCAAATATAATGCATTTCGGTTTATATAGAACATATAAAAAATGAATATAATATTTAATACTTACGATTAATTTAGATTGTTATGAAGAAGTTAAAAATATTGAAAGCGACCAAAAACTAACACACGCAAGGTAAACAAAAGAGAGTTTAGTTGTTAGTGTCGGTAACGGAGGAAGATGCCAATATTTGGCAAAGGTTCACGATTCCAGTCCCTCGACCTGTCCGTTCGTGTATGCCTAGCTTAAACTGCGTAAGATGGACTCCACGTTTCTTCTAGCTCAATGCATTGAGCCAGAAGAAAAGTGGAGTGTGGTGTGTTATTCACTGAACAGGGCAGCAAACGAGCCGATCCAATAACGAAACGCGGAGGAATACATACACTGCAGAAAACCTAGAAACTTGCCTATTTCGCTATTGGGTACGTCTTCGCTGGTTCTTAGTTAATGATCCACATGGATATTTCTTAAAAAAGTTGGAATTTAAAGTTAAAGAAAGTTAATTTCTTTTGAACTAAAAATGTTAAAATACATTTAGGAGCCCAAGTCAATATGATAGAGGGGTCTCATACAAGCATTGCATACAAGGGTAGGGAAAATAGTCCTTTTCTGCCCTGTTCGCTCAAAAGGGTGTGAATGGGTTTTCGGCTCGCTGACACTTCACTCCAGTTTCCTTTCTAGCTCAATGGCTCAAAGACGTTGAACAACTCAACAATACCCGCCCATAGATAACATAGTTAAAGTATTAGATTGGCAGATCACGTGACCTCCAATGCTAACGACGAGACGCGCATGGAGGCCAAATAAGAGGGCAAAATGGCCAGTGTTGCTGCCACTTTAAGGAGAAAAATACCACGGAAAAATACCATTTAATTCTAAAATTACAAAAAAATGCACTAAAAAGGATGTAAAGTCACTAAAAAGATTCCAAAATGCAGCTAGTATTTTTACGATATTTTTTTTGTAATTTTAGAATTAAATGGTATTTTTTCGTAGTATTTTTCTCCTTAAAGTGGCAGCAACACTGGCCATTTTGCCCTCTTATTTGGCCTCCATGCGCGTCCCGTCGTTAGCATTGGAGGTCACGTGATCTGCCAATCTAATACTTTAACTATGATATCTATGTACCCGCCATAGAGCTAGGAAGGAGAGTAGAGAGGTCCTAGTATATGCGCAGTAGCGCACAAATGAAGCAGGCTAGAGCGGTGCATCTTGGGATACCTCGGTGCCAGTATGTTAAGCGCAGTAGCTCGAAAAACCTGACAGCCCTGCTTCAATTTCTCTCAACTGGTGGACCTCTCTACACCTCCTTCCTACCTCTAGGGTACCCGCTCGCTCCTCCTGCATCCAGGGAGGAGAGAGGGGTAAGGAGAAGCCCGAAGCCCCATAATATTAACGAAATGAAGCATTGCCGTCAGAATTTCCGAGTTCTACGCATATCCAAACCCAAGTGCATTGTGGGTTGCATCTCTTATATAAAAGCTGTCTGCTCTCTGTGCAGGTGTACTAGTTAGATGGAGAAAAAGTTAGATGGAGTTTCATTTTCAATGTTTTATATTATTATGTTTTTATATATAAAGAAAGTATCTAACATTTATAGATCGATGAAATCGCTGGAAGAATTATTTAAACGTTGTACATCTTCTTTTGTTCTATGAAAGGAACTAAAAGATTTTTACAAAAACAAGTTTTGAAATTTGATCATTTCCAAAAACTTTGTCTGATAGAATGAAACTTTTTAAAAAGAACACAATTATTAGAAAAGTTCATAATTAATTATTTAATCGTAAATGATATAGCAATAAAAAATGTTTAACTTCCCTTCTGTACATGATGAATGCTATTCCCAAGTCTTTCTTTTAGTGGAAGTGTAAAATTAAAACTCTCGATTTGATTTTTATTAGCAAACGATAATAAATGTTGAAACGAAAATTAATAATAAATTAATATATATTCGATGATTGATTTATTTGCATGCTCACCAACCCTCATCATCAGTATAGATTGCAGAAGTAGATGTGTGTTGACCCTAGATAGCTACTTCCAGCAAAATTTAGTTCGAAAATTAAATTTAAATAAAAAAATTTGATTTTGGCGGTCAAGTTTATAAAAACCGCCAAATGACGTCATTTTTCTTAACTGAGCATGCCGGTTATCAAAAAAAAAACGGCCGCACTTTTTCAGATCCGTAGCCATTGGAGCGAGACACGGCTGGATTTTGAACGGCTTTAAACAGTAATGCCAGAAGCACAATTTGAAACTTTCACACCAATTTACGCTCTTGAGGTAACCACTCGCCTACTGTCCTTCGCAAATATGGAGGTTTTAAAATTTCCTGTAGTAGAGGCGTAATTACCCTATTCCGCACAGTAAAAATCACCCATGTTTCTGGTTATTCGTTATGTGGTTTTAGTTAGCAGCGAAAGTGTCAAGTGCCATGACACTTTTGCAGCTGATGATGCCTTACGGCATCACGAACCTAAGGAATCTATAATGCTGTTCCCATGACATGTTACGCAGAAACTAAAATTAAAGCAGAAAAATTGACTAAACAAGGATTTTTTATTTATGCAAAGTATATTATGATAACTTTATTTTAAGTAATAATGTAACAAATCCAATAAGAAAATTTAGATCTTTATTTATTTTTTTACAAATATCAACTTCGTTTCATCAGCTGCAGCTCAAATTGTCAAATGAAGAGCTTAGTGGAAGAATGTGCTGAGTGACAAAATAGGCGAAAACGAGCTTTAAAGTTTTTCGTTTGCACTCAGATACGTTAAAATAGCAATAACAAAAGGTAAATAATAAACTTAACTTAAACATTATGAAAAGTGGAAATCTTGTAATTTTTAAAGAAGGGAATTACATGCTCATTGACGCAAAAATCTCAATTTTTTCAAAAATGTCACTTAGCACGTTCTTCCGCTAAGCTCTTCAAATATGACAGTATTTCGTTGTCCTTCACGTGGTTTATTACTGTACCCCTTTTCAACGTGGTCTGAATGTCATTTCCCCTTCGACGCTTATCTCAGTTCTAGGGTTAAAAATATCTAATAGTAGATGGAAGTTAACACAAACTGTAACAGAAACGGCTGCCATATTCAAGTATTTGGGGACCATTGTTAATTTATTACAGCGCCAAACAGCCTACTCGTCAGAGCTGTGCCCATACACTTTGTTCTCCACATGTTTTGTTCGCCACATGTTTTGTTCACTAACGTTTTCAATTGATGGAAGTGGTTTCAAAGCGTAAAATATCTTTCAGGTATGACAGCAATGGAACATCCGATAGTCAGGTTAGGAATGGCGAAGATAACGAAAAGTTTTGGGTTCCAACCGTGGAATTTCTGAAAGAGAAATAGAAGTGTCAAATTACCTAAAATACGCACATAACTTGTTAATAACAAATGATGGATACACATTTTAAAATCATGTAGACTTCGTTAATTCAGTAATTGGATGGAAATAAATGGATATAGTCAGAGTAACAATGCCATGATTCATGCTGCACAAGTCTTACGCCCGTTTTCACAAATTTCGGTCAAGATGTCCGCACCAAAACTCATAAGAAATCCGAGATTTACTGCAAAACCGTATTCACAAAAACAAATGTGTTATTTTAATATACAGGGTAGGATAGCCTGGAAGAAAAAGTATTAGGAATTGTGTCGAAGCTTCTTAAGTTGGTATAAAAGCGACATTTTGCGGTAAAAAGTTTAATTCTATTTTATTTGATCGTCGGTTTCGAAGCATGTTCTAAATTGACTACCCATCAAATTTCACTTCACAATTCTTAATCATATTTCTTTCACAGCTTGTTAAACAACGGCACTTTAATTATTGCCCCCTGTACTTCTTTCGATAAAATATAAAAATAGGTGGACATCTTGTTTAAAAATACCCTCGTAAACCGAGGAATATCCAATGTACTCAGTATGCAAAGCAGAAGTGTTCCGTAGTTTTTAACCATAACCGATTATTTAAGCCTTTAGCACCCTAACCAATCCATAATAGAAAACTCGATATAGACTCTTCGACCATTACCGTTTGTTCGTTCAACTTTCGGACGTGACACGGAGCGGAGCTACCCTAAACCCCTAAAATTGACGTATGTCAGACGAATTATGCCTTCTGAGGGTTAAGGCATTATTAATATATTGTTTATCTGAAGTAATCAACTATTCAATTGCTTGGAATAAATCTTGCTTAATCGACAGAGAACGAGCACTATTTCGCCAAAACTCCATAGCCTTTTTAAAGGGGTTGTCTACATTGTAGACTACAGCAACATCAGAATTGTTGGTTTGTATAAGGGCGCGGTTTAAATAACTAAATGCCGTCAAATAATCCTAATAATCTTACAGAGTTATATCGCGCGTCCTAAGCTTAGTTTATCTTACGCGTAGTAACACTATTTGTTTTTACGACAGAACGGGGACAGCAAGATTACAGTAGAACTCCATCTATCTGAACTCTGGCTCAACAAACTCTAATGGTATCTTTGATACTTTGCATATTTCATTCTGTTTCATCCTTCCATGAGCTTAAAATGTAAAAGTTTTGTTTTTTCATTCAATTAAAAAAGATATGTACCGTCAGTGCGGGTAACTTTGGTCCAAAATCATAGTTTTTCTTACTAAAGAAGAAAAATTAAACTACAAAAACGATTTAAACACGTAAAAATCATTATGCATTCTAAGTATTGTACTGTTAGGAATAATTTCCAAGCATTTTTGTTAAATTTTATAAATTAAAAAAAATTGGTGGTATAGTTTTAAAAATTAAGACACGGTTAAGAGCCGGGCGGGTAACTTTGGTCCAAGCATGAAATACATAAAAAATATACGTTTTAACATTCTTAAAGGCTATGTTACCGAATTAAATAGTAACATTAAAATGTTTAAACATAAAAATAACAAAGTTATAAGATACATAGTTATTAAAAATGGTATATAACTTAACATTTATATACTTGCAGTGCATCGTAGAATGACATTATACTATGAATACCAGTATTGATTGTCGCTTAAAAGAAAAGTAAACTTCAATTTTAATGAGGGAAAATAGATTATTTTTGGAAGCAAGATTTAAAAATAAATATATTTTATAAAAAGCAAATGATTTTATTATATAAAAGGAAAAAACTAATTTAATCGTAATTAGAAATTTGAAAATGTTTACATTTTGACATTCGCGATTTTCAATGTTGCACGTTTCTTGCATTTCATCTTTATCTTTTTAATGTTTAAAATCGTTTGATTTTTTAAAAAATCATTTGTAAAAAAATCATTTAATCATAAAATAAGACTTCTTCAAAAATAGTTAAACATAATACACTCTTGCATTCATTTTTGAAAGTATAAAGTTCCATAAAGAAATCCTTACATCTTGGACCAAAGTTACCCGCATTCATCGGCAAAAGTTTTCCAGAGACCAATAATTAAATATAGCATAAAAAGTATTCAACTTAGATTAAAATAAATGGTGTAATATTCATCCCCATAAATAAAAGAATAGTATAAAGTGTTTTATTTAGCTATTTTCAATATTTTTTTAGGTGTTCCAGATAAAAGTTGGAAAAATCGATTTTTGTCGTTAAATACTCGTAAGAATACAAGTGTCATTTGTAGTATTGCCAAAATTAGAATGATAATTTTTTTTTACATGCAATGAAAGACAATGTTTCCACCTTTCCAAAAATACCAAACAACTTATGATGGGATCATTTTATGAAGAGAAATTAAGAAGCAAATCTTTTTCCGATGCGTGGACCAAAGTTACCCTCCATGGCCAAACATACCCCCTCCGACGGTATTCTTATTTAATATGTTTTATTTTTCCACTTTCAACATGTTGTTGTTATAATCCTTCTACTCGTCCGACAGTAGCCAGACTATGTCCAAATGGTTGTTGACAATTAGAAATTCAATAACAGTCTAAGAGTCCAACGTTATGCTATGCATTATAAGTTCATGACATTGAAGGACATACACAGGCAACCTCTAGCCAGCATAACAATCCTGCCGGTCTGAAAAGTATTGGCATAACATCGACATTTATATTTCATCATTTTTTTTTCATCATTTGGTTACATTTGTAAACGCCACACATAAGCTTTTAATTAAAATATATCCTTTTATAAGAATTTTAGATTTTTCCAATGGGAACCGGCGGCGTCTCATATGATTAAGATATTTGGAGTTTTAATTAACCGTAATTTGAACTAACCGCATTCTATTAACGAGGTTTGACAAATTTCGTTACCTGAAAATCGACAAGAGCTGCGAGAATGGCTCCAAAGCAGAGCGCCACACCGGATACCACAGCGTTCCAGTTCGAGACCGATTTACAAGGTCGATGAAATAATGTTTGCATCAAGACAACAGTGAAGGCTGATGAGCTGAAGAACATCGTGAGAAGATATGGAGGGGTTGATATGGGAGATTCTACGCATACACAAAATATTTGCGTGTTAATAAAACATAAAAATCAACTTGTACATTTTCAAAAATAAAAACATCTATGAGTTATGTTTACATAACAATAACATACCCAAAAATATAAAATTATATAAGCACAGGTGGCAAATGACCGCTAGAGATCTCAAGTTACAGCAATATATATTTGAGTTAAAGAGGTGTGTAAACCAATTATTGTAAAAAAATATTTTAAAAATATGTACAGCAAATCATTAATGAATCGCGTATTTATTGCCTGAATTTCAGATCAATATAAAGAAAAGTTTCAGTACCATTATTGGTCGTGGCGTACATGAGAAGCAGTGAACCAGACGCCAAGACGGTCGCTGCAGACCACAAGTGCTTTGGAGGCACAAAGCAGGTAAAAAAGAGCAACACCAAAGAAGCAGCGAACTCTGTGGTTCCCGCCAAGGCGTAGAAGTCGCTTCTGTCATCTTTTCGCCAGTCTGTCAACCACACGGATGTAAAGTAAAGAAAAGATGCTGACAATCTGTTGGGGGAAAAAAGAGATCATGGAATATTAGAATACGGTGAAAAATCTGGGATCAAACAATGCCATATTGATATTATTATAAGGTCTTCGAATATAAGTTCTAACAAATATTGAAATATATAAGGTAACAAAAGTATTGCGATGGAGTCGAAAATCCGAAAGGGAGATTTTGTGTTTTCCACACACTTTGGAAGAAGCTTATTCTGAAAATTGGTTTTTGAACAAGTTTTATTCAACGATTATTGCGCATGTGTTTATTTCACTCCTTGCTTCGTGTGGGCTTGGCAAGACTTATTTATTCGGCCCTTAGATCTTGTTTCATTTTAAAAATTTCGCTATGTTACAAGCACCTTTTATTTCGTTTATAAGTTTTTCGCCATTATCAGGAGCATTTGTCGACGCGCCTTATAATAAAAGGCACGATGAACATGTGCATTTAACATGAAGATGACAAGAGGAAGAGGTACACTTTTAAGAATGTAAATTTCACACTTTAGGGTTTTCGATAAAATCGTACATAAAATGGGCAAAGGATAGCTGCCAATGAACTTTTTTGGTTTGAAAGGTATAGCTGAAAAACGAAAAGAGCTACGGACTACGAATTCAGTACACAAGTTCATCGTACCTGTAGGACGTCATAATAAAGTTTTCTAAAAAAAAACCCTCGTGTGTGCAAAGAGCAGCTTCCATAGTATACTAAAAAAATCTCCTGTAGTGTAGCGTGATCAGAAGATAACCCAACACAATAAACTATCAACGATGAAAAGTTTATTAACGAGTAAAATTACGATGCATTAACGTTTCATTTATTTATTAGAAACAATTTAGAATTAAAAACAAATTAAACAGCTTTCCTTCTTAATTAATATCTCGTCCATTTCGGACAACGCTCTCTATTCGTGTCATACCATTCACTTCGAAAATAGTTCTGAGCTGCTGCTTCAGTCGGAATAACTTCCAAGGTGGTAGACGGCCACGACTTCAGGTACGTTACAGGACTCCTCTGTACTACTAACTACGATTGAGTGATAAATGAAAGTCGTGTGTTAGTGCTATTTCACATCCTCTAGATTTTCATTGGGTCGGGTGTAACTGAAGATAAGAGAGGGCCTCACAAATAACATTGGTTGCTAATTACGCACACGCAGATGTCCATAATAGTCCACGTGAAAAACAGTTTGACGCATAGTTGGTTTGTTGGTTATTGCGATAGTGTGGAAACGAGATATATAGACTCTGTCTTGTAGAGTTATGTAAAACAATGAGTATCAAATCCTTTCTGTTCTTAAAATAATAAATTAAAAGACTTACCCCATTAAAAAGCGAAGAAAAAAATCGAAGTATCTTTTGAAGTCTACGTGCTGACATCTTATTTTCAAGTTTTCCTGCAAAAATTTATCGGATTAATAAATTTTAGTTTTTGAAGGGCGTATTAAAACTTGTGAGAAGGATGACTATGCATTTCATGGGAATTTTGCAAGTTCTTAGAAAGCAGTAAAACTTTTTTGTTTCAGATTCTTTTTCAGATTTTTTTTTACATCCCCCACATTAAACGGGTATAGATATAAACAAAGATACACATACTTAATTGGCTGTTTGCACGCAATGGTAGACTTATTACCTATGTTTTATTTTTGCTACTTCTATGTTTCGTAAAAAAATATTAAAAGAACATAGTCGTAAAATCTAAAAGAGTGAGCAAGATATACAAAAACTAGCTTTTATGCTGGAGTCCTATTCAGGGTGGTCTCGAATTCTTGGTTCAAACTTAAAGGGTATCTTAACAATCATTTGTTGTATAGGAATGTATGGTCGCAAGTAACGCGCCGGCAATTTGCAAAGTTTAAACCCTTCACTCTACACATGAATTCTGTATTTAAATATATATTTCAAACAATTATAAATTTTAAAGTAAGTTTTGAAAGAAATTATGAAAACATATTTTACGTTTAACATAATTTGTACGACAATTTAGGGGAATTTGAGGTTTTAAACTCTAAAAATACGTAATTTTTTGTGTGTTACGAATAAACACAAAAGATCTGCCAGGTGTCTTTTGTCTGAAAACCTGTCTGTTTCTTTTTTTAAAAATTATAAATAACATTGAGATATCAAATGGGTCTAAATCCTCAAAATTGGACCACTAAAGACGACTTTTCGTTTCTATTGTCTGGTATTTTCTGATTTAAGTGGTATGCATTAAGTACTGGGAGCCAAAGAACGTTTGGCATTTTTGCATTATTTTTATTTATAAACATTCAGTTCGGCACTGAGCTTCATTCACTGATTCCCAAAATTTAAAAACTGCCGTTTTTTTAATTGTATAATTGTATATATATACAGTAGAAGTTAGAACTCCAGTTATGCGTACTACGACAATCAGAACTCCGATTATCAGAACTCTGCTTATCCGAACTCTGCTTATCCGAACTCTAATTATCCGAAACACGGAAAACGTACTGCGATTCGCAAAATAATGGTTTGTCCACGCGGCTATTGATCTTCCCTACATTCTATCCTTCTCAGAGCAAACGTTTTAGGGCTGATGAGTCTTATTAAAGCTTTATAATTGACTATCGATTAAAATTCCAATCATGTGAATAGGGACCGGTTATAATTGATTCGAGAGTTAAGAGGAAGATGCTGCCAGGCAAATACCAATATCAAAACCGGTTTGCCAAGTGAATCCATCGATAGCTTTGTAGTAAGCCCAAACAAACGCTCTCGCCGAAGTATTTGGCACTATTTTACAGTGGAGTTTGCATGTGCTTACTATATAGTCTTGGTGATTTCTGACTCTTTAATATAAACTATAATTACAACGCTTACCTGTGAAGAGAATTACTGCAATCTTGTGTAAATTCAGATCTCGTACTACAGCCAAAATTTCGCAAACAGTGATTTTTTTTTATTTTCAATTATTGTTTTTAAGGAATAAAATTATGCGTTTCAGCATGAACTATAATTGATTGAACGGTTTGTTTGGGCTTACTAGGATTGCTTGGCGACTTTCTGACGGATTCACTTGTTTTCTCGCCAAGCATCTCCATCTTCTTAACTATGTTCCCCTTACTTTTGTCTCGTGCTGATACAAGTTTTGGGTGAAGTACTCGACATCCTGGGTGTGGTATCCGTTGCACCAGGCCGCTTGTCGGATGACCTTTTGTGCTCGGGTATTCAGACCTTTAGACAAAAAATCCTCTACGGATTCTGGAATAGAACTGAAGTAAATGACATTACGAAGAATTTTACAAGGTCGATTAGTTAGTTAACTTCTGGTCAGTGTTTACCAAGGCCAAACTATATAGAGTTTTATATAGGCCTTGACAACACGCAGTTACATTGTGACAGCGTCTGGACGGTACTACAACTATGTAATCACCACTCGTCACTCGAGTAAAGCGGTGGAAATAGTTATTAAATGAGCGAAGTTTTATCTGAGTTAGTAGTACCGGTTTCCCCGACTTACTCGAGTAGCCTTCGGTACGGTGAAGATCCGTCCAACAAAGTTCAGCAGTGATGCCACAAAAAGTTTAAGTAATTTTCTATAAGACTAGTTTAAATACAATGCTTATTTTTGGGATGTCCAAGCCTGATACTCTATTCAGTTTGGTCTTGTTTTTACTAGATATTCGGTAGGCATCATCAAACATGAATTATTAGGCATAATATACTTTGATTATTTCGGACTACTATTCCCTTAGATGAGATATAGGGAGCATATAATGGGTAACCCAGTTGCCTTTAAACTATGATCACGTGGTCTCTAGACTAGGTGAATAAATATAATTTATTATTTAAACTATACAAATTGTTGTTTAGTTTAATATTAAATGAATTTTATGCTTAAAACAGACGAAATCACCATTAAACACAATCTTTTTGTTGTATAAAACCAATGCATTAAAAAAATGAACTATAGATAGGGGTTGGCGATTGGACAAGTGCCATCCCCGTTATGTTCATAAAAAATGGCACTGACTTTCTACAATGGAACTATTTAATATCGCCTATAAGCGGCATACTCTTAAATCGGGCACTGTGAGAAATTGAATTTCTTTATGTTTTTTTGGATCCTCGAAAATTATTGTTCAAGGAGGTTCTTTTGTCCGCAATTATTAACCTATCTAACCCAATAGATTCTCTCGCCTTTTATAAATTACTCTATCTGAAGGATTTCCGTTACCAATATTTCCCATTCTTACAGCTCTATGACCGACTTTATTCTTTGCTGTGCTTTTTCTTATGTGATAGAAATTTAAAAACAGCTTTGAATATTGACCTATCCTTTGGTCAAATTTATAGATTTCAATAGATATCTTACACCGTTTAGATTTATGTTAGCGAATTAAATTTAGAATTTATCCAGATAAACCCTATTTAAAATTGTCTAACTTTTTTTGCCAATAATTTTTAATGTCGGCTTATTTAAAGTACAAACATGCCTATAAATTTTAAAAAATAAAACAAGTAAATTAAACGTAAACTGTCATTTACAACAAAGCCTCTGTCCGTCGGTCTCTGTCCTCGCAGACATCTTTTATGACGACAAATTAGTTGTTATATTAACTAGTCAACCAACCGATCAGTGGACCTTAAATCTGCTTTTGTCCAAGAGGACAAGGACCGATTAACATAGTCTTATCACGTAAAAGGTGAAAAGCCACTTACCACAAAAATATAAATAAGACGATAGCTATGCAGGCCGCAGAAATGCTGAAGTTGAACCAGTTCCCTGCAAGCCAAGCTGCTAGTGGCAATAGTAAATGGGCAAGACTCCAGCCTATGTGACCAGTCAAGCCATAGACAAGAATGTATTCTTCACCCATGAATTCCTTCACTGAAAATGCACTTCTATTTTATAATTTTTGTCACTGTATAGTCGAAGAGTAAAAAAAAAGTAACTCAAAAGTGTTTAAAGGATAATTTTTGTGTTGGTGAGTACAGTAGTGTTTAAAATGGTATACTCGGTCTATAATAAAATAACTTAAAGGATGCGCCATATATAAGTTCAAACTTTGAAACTTCCTAAAAATTGAACTATTTTCCAAAAAGGGATGGAGTTTGTGGGAATATGATCCAACAGCTTCGGAATTTTTTCCGTGAATAAAAACAATTTTAAAAGGTTATACCGCTAGCTGGCACTCATACGTCAATTTTTTTTTGAGAGGGTGACATCGTAAGCAGCTTTGGGACTTTAAAGCATATTTAACGTACACTCCCTCTACACGGAGTATTATTTGTTGGTTTGTTTGGCTGCACAGACTGTTTATATCATGTATAACATTAGCGAAAATAACTGTGGATATATAATCCACAGTTATTTTCGCTATGCCCGGATCCGAACCGGGTTTCACTTCTTAATAGCTCCTTTGTAGACGAAATATAGTTATCTTCCAGGTATAAAAGTTTTATGATAAGCTTTAACTGATTCAAGATACCCTTGACGATGTGCCGTATTGATGTTTGTAGAATCTTCACTACTCTCGTGCTTTCGAAGGAGCCCTATTTAGCGTTAAATTTTTGAAATATTTTTTATTGTTTTTATTAATCAAAAAATCTGAGGCACTCTGAACAGATTCAAGCAAACTCCAAATCCTTTTAAGCAAACACAATTGTTTTAAAATCAATTTTCGAAGTTTGCACGAATTTATGGCGCACTCATTGCATTGAGTCGGACGGAAAAATCAAAGTGGATTAATTTTATACTAGTATGTGGAAATTAACTGTAAGGTGAATACTCACAAGTGGAAACGGAAAGTAAGTAGACATTCATCATTCCAAAACTGATGATAAGCCTCAGCACGAGGTAGGATCCGGTATTCTGGACCCATGCCACGGCGACGCTCGAGACTAGGAGCAAGGCACAGCTTACCAGAGCCGTGATCCTTTTGCCAAACCTGGAACACAAGAACTGTTCAACTTCATAGTTTTGTCTGCGTTAAAGATCCTCGTGGAGGATAGAAATAGGAAACCATAAATGTTCAATTACCAAATAAGGAGCAAAAACGAAAATAAATTCGAGACTAAAGAAAATTTTGTAATGCAACTATTTATTTTACAATACTGTGTTTTTAAATTCCCAGCTAACATTAATATATGCAAAGCAAATAATGAAACATGAACCTTAATTTGTTGCATAAAGGGTTAATTAACTCCATGTAATAAATGTTTTAAGCTAACCCTAATAGATAGATGTAAGTATAGTTATATTCGGCCATGGCGTATTTACAACATTAATTTCGACAAGAATATATAATAGTCAACAAAAAATATATATTACATCTGGTATAAATACATATATAGAAAATGAATCACACAAAAAGTAAATTTATTAGCAATTGCAACAACACTGGACTAGAGATACCATGTTTAAATTTTAGGAACGATATTAAATATTTATTGGTTTGGAACCCTAATGAAAATATATAACAAGATTAAATATTCTAGACATGCATATATAAAAGTAAGCTTTCATCTGTTTAATGGGTTTCGTCGAAAATTCCCTTACACATGTGTGGCTTTTGTGGTTAACAATGAAGCGACAGTTGAGAAGAGTGCCTATATGTATATTAGCTTTGCACTTGGGAAAACCCTGAAACGGCAAATAACAATGTGAGGAGTTGGATTTGGCTAAAACATCTTATTCACTTCTCTCTTATCAAATATGTGTTTTATATTTGAACCGCTTAAGAGAAAAAATCACGAGTCTACCATCAAAAGGATTTTCCCTCAAGCTTCTTTTTTTACTCTAAAAGCAGTTAGAGTAAAAACCAATTGATTTTTTAAAATAGAAAAGAAAATTTAAGACTGGTTGAAACTAATAACCGAAAGCCGGACTCCGTCTAAAATATTCATTGGCTAACACTAGTCTTAGAAATTCCCTTTGTTAAAGTGGACTAGGTTAAAATATAAATATAGTCTACAGATTCACAGTACCTAAAAATGAGAAAATGCGTCGTAAGCCCAGATAGAAGAATCCCGACGAAATATATGCCTTTGGCATAAATAACAAGACCTCCATTCGGGCAAATCCCGGAATCCTGTAAAAAGTACATAAATCAGTATTTTAAAGTTACTCTGTAAGTGCCATAAAGGTATATTTTCATTGGGCTGCGTACGGGTGTTAGGAAAATTCCGTGATACAATAATTTTCTTTTTAAATTTGTTAAAAAATATATTATGAAAAATTACCTGTTTGGTGTTTAAAAATGCTCCATAAAAGCATGCCTTGTTGACTGGAATGAGTTCCGATGAATTTGGTGAAGTAGATGATGTTTCTGTACCATAGATTTCTTGAAAAAAATACAAGAAATTTAACTATATACTATATCCAATATCTTAATGAATAATAAACAACAACATTTTAAAATTGTAAGTTGCGCCAGCATGGCACTGTTGGAAAAGGTGTCTTGACACTGAGGATACCTTCCGTGAAACATATCGTAGTAGACCAAAAAAAACGTGGATAAATAATGTTGTGTATATGGTACTGAGGCACGTTAAATCGGTCCTGACGCAGACTACAATGTCACTATGAGGTTGCGTTGGGTGGCAGCTCAGGTGTCAGACCCGTCAATTGAAGGGGTATGAAATACGAGTACAAACACTGCTATTTTATTGGGAAAGTAAGGATTTTCTCTCCCATGAATTTCAGAATTAATACTAAAATTACCAACAGATGCCACTGTATGCCATTTTGAGTAAAGAGAAAGATTATCTTATGGCCAAGTGTCGAGCAATGCTTTAACAATTCCAAGGTGTTACAAACAAGCAATATTCTTTTTTATATGGAGAGCCATTAAAAAAAAATTACGCACATTTTACTGGGGTTCACTTAAAGTTTTTGAGTTCTTATTTAAAGTCAATCCATGTGTCATGTTCGCCAATTCTATTGAGATAAGGGAATGAAAGGGATGAAATTATATATATATAATTATAAAAGATTATAACAGATTTCAACGGTAATTCAGGGGTAATGAGGCACCCCCTATTGGTATTATTTTCTACTCATTTTAAAGGCATAGGGTTAGGGGAAAAGTTTTAGCCTTCGCAATAAGTGAACACGCAGGTTTTTTTTTTATCCCTTTATCTATGTTTGTTGAGCCAATTAATTTTGAAATTGGTGAGGGGTTGTTAAACGCTCTGTAGGATATAATTTTACAGCAGAACTAATGATATAGATTATAGAGAGCCTAAATAATTGAACGAGATTGAGATCTGAATTTACACAAGATTGCAGTAATTCCTTTCACAGGTATGAAAAATGCGTTGTAATCATAGTTTATATTAAAGAGTCAGAAATCGCCAAGTCGATGTATGTTGTAAGCTTAAGCAAACTTCACTGTCGAAAAAAGCGCCAAATATACTTCTTCGAAAGCGTTTGTTTGGTCTTACTACAAGGCAATCAATGACTTCACTTGGCGAACCAGTTTTTGTATTGGCGTTTGCCAGGCAGCATCTCTATCTTCATCTTAACTCTATATGCAATAACCGAGGGTTTGGAAATACGCGTTACTTGTAAAGGTTACTTTTTTTAGGTAACGCCGAAGAAACGCCGTTAGATTTTTCATAAAGTAACTGTAACTTAGTTACTTTGAGCGGTAGCGAAGTAACGAAAACTTTCGTTACTTTTCCGTTACTTTCCTAAGGCTGTCGGATGCCCATTTTGAAATGCAACTTTTAAAATTAAATAAAAATAATTTAATTCTATTTGTATGGGGTTTCCTTTGTGCTTATGTTTCTTTAACCATGGTTTTCTTTGAAAAACGATAGGATAGTTTCATTCCAATTATTAGCTTGACTTAGATATATCTTTGACTTATAGGTTGAAGTTTCAAAAAGTAACTGTAATAAGTAACTTTTTGTATTAAGTAACTGTAATTAAGTAACTGTAATAAGTAACTTTTCGTATAAAGTAACTGAAATAAATAACTTTTCGTATTAAGTACAGTCAAACCTCGTTAACGCGAACTCGCTTAACACGAAATTTCGCTTAAGATGAACTGAAAGCATTTCCCGGCCTGACAACATGAAATTCGGCCAATTCAGACCCGGTCAACATGAAATTCGGTTAACACGAAACGTTTCGGTGTTCCCATTGATTTCGCGTTAACGGGGTTCGACTGTAATTGTAACTGGTTACACTTCATATAAAGTAACTGTAACTGTGACAGAGTTACAATTTTAATACAATAACTTTAACTATAACAAAGATACTTTTTAAAAGTAACTTTCATATCTCTGCAATTACCTTTACCTTCTTTCCTTCCACATGAGCAGTCGACAGCCGACGAGAATGGATACACAGAGAAGAGGTGCAGGGAGCAGCCGAAACCTGCGATCAGGAAAAGTGCCCAGTGGCGCAGTTGCCACGGGCCGTGACCTCCCACCATCTGGGGGAGGCTCTTCTCTGGGCAGCTTTCGGGTTTGGCATCGCTGTCCAGTCTCTGGACGCTCTCCCGTTCTTCGTCTATGGGAGACAGCATCCTGAAAAGGACACAAATACTCTTGGTTTGGTTGAATCAGTGTTCATTATAGTCAGTGTTAAAAATTGGATGAAAATAACTAAAAGCAAACTATGCTACTAACTATTAAAAAACAGTAAGATAAAAATGTACATTATCCGGGAGCATTAACATCAACCGCGGGAGTTTCCAGATTTTATGATCGTCGGAGTATCACATTTTATGTATCGCTGGAGTTTTGCGACTTAAGGATAGGAGAATTTCGACTAATTTAAGTTTTTTGAAGATTTGCGATTTCAGATAATAATTTTTGGAACCGTACTTAGAAGTTAATCGAAATTAAAGTATCGCCATATGCGACTAAATTATTTTGAAGTGCACAATATAGGATCGTCGCATTTCGGGACTAACGACCGTTAATTTTGAATCCTAATTGTAAGTGAACACTGAAGAGTTCATAGTCTTTAAGGTCATTCAATCATAGGACATTTATTGTATATAGGATACATACTAGTAGTTTGCGGGAACACTTTTTTTTCGACATGCAATTATTGCCATTAAATGTCTACATAGACCAATAGTGACCTTCCCTGCGTTCACCAAGCTGATGACCTTAGTGAACCCGGATTGCTAATATGCAGAGCTTGTCACGACAACGTGTAGATTTGTAGAGAGAATATCTAATTCTAAAATAACTCTAGAGTTGAATTATAATGCACTTACTATATCTGTAAACTCCAAGTAAAAAAGAATACGTGATATTTTGTATTATTACATGCGATCACAGGAAAGTGACCATTTGTAGAAGATAAAAAATCGAGCAGAATCGTACAGAAAATCTGTAATCAAAATTTAAAAATAGGCAAAAATCGCCAATTGTGAGCATGTGTTTAGAGATATTGTGTCATTTTATTTGTTATAATTAAAATTTCAGCGTCCAGAGAATATATTTGAATATTTTAGTTCATGAAAACGCGTCAACCAGCCCTCGATGGCGAAGGGACTTGATTATGGGTCGAAAAAGAGCGTGAAATGCTAGATTGCAGTCTGAGTCTGACATCTTTTCTTTTTGAACTGTCATAGTAAACGGAAACCTTACGCTTGTCATTCATAAGATAAGATATCGCCTTATCATTATCATAATATCTGTCAAGAAAGCATCGCAGAGTCCGAAGAAGATGCATTTTTTTAAGGCATCATCCTTACTAATTGACACGCAATAATGATTTGTAACTTTCGAAAATCATTATATAGATTTTTAAATAAATTGTTCACTTAGTTTCCGAATTATTGCGTAACTTAAAAAAAATGACTTTACAAATTAGT
The DNA here is from genome assembly GCA_019343175.1 of Oedothorax gibbosus. Lineage (NCBI taxonomy): Eukaryota > Metazoa > Arthropoda > Arachnida > Araneae > Linyphiidae > Oedothorax > Oedothorax gibbosus. Next base: position 253,311 of record JAFNEN010000612.1, read on the forward strand.
GTAGTGCATTTAGGCCTGTTGTAAATAGTGTTAAAGTAAAGCAGTTATTTTAACAATGCCCGTTGACTCCCATTACAGCAAGAGGTTTAAGCATTATTTTGGTCAAATTATGTAATATGTAGGTCTTGTATAGCAGGAACTCGGAGAGCTCTCGAATAAGCCAACGAATGTGTCTTGTGGTTTCAGGATAAATTAATTGAACTGGAGAGTGGTGAATTGAGAGAATTTGTCTTAATCGGGCAACGGAAGTGAGAAACAATAGCTGATAAAATTACCGAAAACAGTCAAGCCGATTCGTAGCATGTGTTTGTTTGTAGCATATGACTTGTTTGATTTTGCCGTTGCAATTGAATAAAAAAATATTTACACATGTGAAGTTTTGATAAAATTTCTTTTATAGTATGAAGCAAAACGGAATTCTTTTAAAAAGAAATATTAGAATTCCTAAATTTAATAAAAAGTAATCAAGTCCACAGAGAGCTTTTCGCAAACTCTTCTCCTTTCTCTAAAATGTTGAAAAGAAGAAGTGTAGTGGGAAACTTCTTAATGGACTTATCCCTTTTCTACATTTAGCGATTTACACGTAAGCCAAATTACAAGTTGGGTTGAAAATGACCGAAATTCCATTTGGTAATGTTTAACCACTAGTTTAGAATGTAGCAAATACAGAAGCTATTTGGGGACTTAATTGGTTTGTTCTAGATTCCAGAAGAAATATACTTTCTCAATATATTTAAGGAACTAACAGGTAGTTTTCATTGCAAAATAGCTCAAAAATTAGGTGCCTGCTGTGAAAAAAATGTCCAATTCTATATAGAACACGCATAGGCCTGGAAAAAGTTTTAAATACATGTTTTTTTATTTAATTAATTCTATCTGACAAACCATAAAAAGTTATTTTTTATTCAATTGATATTCAATATTACTTGATCATAAAAGGCAGCCAATTATAATGTCTTACAATAGTGAGTATTATACGACACACTTAACTCATTAAGAACGATTCAAAAGACAATTTACCATGTGGAAATAAGCTTTATGCTTAATTTTATATAAATAAACAAATTATAAGGCAAATGAAGACCATAGTACTGAACATTTTATGCGTAAGTTTCACAAAAAACAAATTTTAAAAAGTCAAGAGTTTACGTTTTTATTTGCTAGGAAATGTGTTAATGGTATAAACAAATGAATCTTCAATGGGTAAATGTAAACTGGGATAAAGTCTATAGGATAATTTTCGACCATGGTATTTCCTTTCATGACTTCAGTGAAAGAATAAGCCTACACGAAAATATTCCTATGAATTTGATCAATTTGTACAGAGTTACCTATAATTTGTTATTCATTAAAATTTTTATTACTTAACTTATTTAAATTCTTAATGTTTTTCGCCAAAAACGTTTTTTATCCTTGAGACGATTACTAGTGGATTTTTTTTGAAATTTGAAATTTTGGAAATTGAATTTAATTTAAAACATTTTAAAAATGGTAATACGATTTGAAGCTAATTTTTCCCACAATTATACATTTTTGGCGGAAAAGGATTATAAGTTAACAATAAATGACTTTTTACTGCCAATGTGCTTAAAAACATTAAAAAATTAATTTTTATAGTTTTAAGAAGTATACAGAGACTTAGTAAAAATATAAATAGAATATTGAAGAAAAAAAACTTCTCAATGTTTGGCGTTTCATGAACTTTTTTGTGCTTATCAACAGCCTTGAAATAAAAAAGAAGTGATAAATTCATAAAAAAATTATTACTGGTTGAACATATTTTTTTTTAAATATATATCTAATACAAATTGAAAATTTCAAAAAATTTCCCGAAATTCAACAATTTTCAAAACTCACCTCAAAAAGCAAACTGCAAAAATGTATCGCAGTAAATCCTCAACAATCACATCCTTACTAAGGATATTTATTTTTCTTTCTCCCCCACCAGTTGATAGCCTCACGTTTCTCTATCCTTGCTTGCTAATTAAACAACGACCGTCGAATTACAGCCTTCACGGTGGTGTATGACGTCACAAGCCGTATAAAGTGTTGTGGTTTGGAGGGTTGCCGGGATTTATAAGGTTTAAAAGGTCGCCAAAGCTGATTGGAGATTTCCAAATTATGCGCTGCGGCTTCTTAAGGGCGAATGAGCCCTATCGACCACGGGTCTCCAAACCAAAGTGCCTCAGTGTTAATCCAATGGAAAAATCCATATTTTCTAAGCACAATTATCCGGTTGTATTGAATATTTTTACAAACTGGATTTTTTTAATGATAAATGTAGATAACTTACAGGTCTCTATAATCCCACTTTTTTTTAAATTGCTTCGAATACTTTGTGTAAAATTATTTATTGAAAATTAAAAAAAAAAATATTCGAACCAATTTCAAAAAGTGGGATTGTCGGGACTTGTAAATCAGCTACAATTATCACATAAAAATACCCGTTTGTAAAATTATTCAATACAGACGGAAAAATGTGGATGGAAAATATTTTTTTTCTGCATTGGATTAACGCTGAGGCACTTTGGTTTGGAGATCCGCGGTCCAGCGGGCTCCTTCGCCCCTAATACGCAAATGTTGAGCCGCCTTTAGGAGAAAAAGGCCAATATGCAAACTTAGCCATGAATCCCTTATGCATTTTTTTGTATGCCATGTACAGTTACATCCTGTTAGAGCCATTGCGTGATTTAAAGGTTATTAGAACAGTCCGCCATTTTTGTACGATAAAAATCATTAGCAAAAATAATATTAGAAAATAGTAGGTAAGGTTTTTTTTTTGGAATTTGTTATTATATATTGTGTGCTACCTAATTTTTTTTTTACAGTCCAATTCTAAAAAAAAGTTCCGGTATCGCAAATTTTGTGTTAATATAATTTAAAAGAGATCCTTAATTTAATAGTTTTAATTTCAACAATGACTAGAAGGAAGGAAAAAAAATTTTAACAAATTTATGCCACCTTGGCTAAGTCTGAACAAAAAAAAACCTACAAACTATTTTGCCAAAAGAGCAATTTTTAGCCAATCCTGGCAAAGTTTTTTCCAAACAAGGCCACGTGAGCCCAGATAGTTCAGCTTTCACAAACAAATATTTTACAACGGGTGAAATGGTGTAATGGTCCGACGCTGTGTTTCAAATCAGATTAGATACGGACCAGCGGCTTACGTCTAAGACGAATTTATACGAATTACCGTATTTACGCTGAATATGATAAACATGGCCTTAAGGAATAATAACCGTTAGATAACATATTAGTATTACGTTTATAACGTAAAAACGCTAATTTATTATAAACGTTGCTTCCATTTGTCTGTCTATTACCCACTTTCACAGCCGAACACTAAATTTAACAAAATGTTGGGTACAGACAATTTTTTAGTCTTTTTTTTTAGATTCTAAAATTCCTTTAAAAGTAGAAAAATATTTTTAAAAAAAACCTTAAAGTAATAATAACCACCTTTAGCTTACATATTACGTTTATAACGTAAAAACGCTTAGGTATTATAAACGTTATGTCCGTTTGTCTGTGTTACCCACTTTCACAACCTGTACACCAAATGTATCATAATGTAGGGTAGATATATAAACATTTTATAGTTTATTTTAGATTCTAAATTTCCTTTCGAGCTAGAATTTTTTTTTGAAAAATAAAGAGATGCAGTAGAATGAATACCCATTTAATATGAAATAACAAAAGCTTTTACGTGACTAATGGCCGTTCGGTATTGCATAGTTAAACGTGATCTCGAAATGCTTTCTTTACTCATAATTGAAGAGCTTAGTGGAAGAACTTACTAAGTGACAAAAAGGTGAAAACGAGAACATGAGCTTTAAAATTTTTCGTTTGCACATAGATACGTTAAAAAAGGCACTTACAAAAGGTAAAAAAATAAACTTAAGGAGGGGTCGGATGGGTCTTAAGGTCAAAAATTTCGATTTTCTGTTTTTCCTTTTTTTTATATTCTGCTTATCTTTAGCTTTAGTTTAAGACCAAGATTATCGATTTCTGTTTAGTGGTTTTCTTTTTATAAGCATTTTTGAGAAACTCTTAACATCAGTTCTTACCTAAACCTTACTTTTCTTTTGCGTTTCCTGAAATATAAGGATTTTCAACAGTTAGGAACATTTTTCTCAGGAACTATAAAATATATCAACATGTTTTGTTTTGTTATTTCTTCCCCATTAATAGCTCTTTGATTTAAACTGAGGAATTTTAAATATCTCCGTTAAAAAAATTATATAACTTTAAATCTGATTTTTTTTGTGTTTTTCAATACATATTTTTAAAAAAATCACTGTAAAAATATATTTTTTCATATTTTGAAATATCCTCAGTTTAAATCAAAGAGATATATGTAAGAAACAAAATATAAAAAAATTCATAATGATATCTCATATAGTTCCTATGAAAAATTTTCCTAAAGTTAGGTAAATTAACATAAGCGAGATAGAGAACCATCTGACTCCCCTTAAAGTTTATGAAAGGGGGAGTCTTGTTGTTTGTTAATTAGAGGAGGGAATAACATGTTCATTGACGCAAAAATCCCAATTTTTCAAAAATGTCACTTAGCACGTTCCTACACTAAGATCTTCACTTGCAATGTAAGACCCGAAAGTAATGGTAAAGAATTTTATTTTAAAGCTAGTATAAGAGCAACTTAAAATCCATTAAACGTCTTATTTACTGCCAGTATTTGTCAGTAAAAACACAAATTAAATTTATTTTTTCATTGATGTTTCTTAAGGTCGCTGTGGATGTAAAAATAGTACACTAGTTTTCTTAATGACAGAAAACTGGTAATTGTATTAGAGATAGTAAATCCGTGCGCTCTCGCACATTTTCTAGAGGGGGAGTTAAAAATCTGTTTCCTTTCTCCCACTATGTTGAGGTCTTCTCGAGAAGTTGCGCAGAAGAAAACAGCTCTAAAATTACTTTTTTTAGAAGCTTTTATATCAGAGTCTATGGCTAGTAGCTTTCTGAATTTTCTTTAGATGTTGATAGTACTTTTTTGTGATTCCTAAACCAGGGTAACTTTTTGGATAACTCTATTTCTATTCAAAGAAAGTTTTTTTTTAATAAACACTTTTAAATGTCCGTAATTCAATTCTATCATTGTTTTTTAAAATGTTTTGAAAAGATAAATTACTGCGTAGATTAATATTCGTATTTTGCCTTCATTTTGGCAATTTTTTGACCCCCTTCCCCCCTTGCTGAAATTTCGTGATATTTGACTCGAACCCCCTGCCCCCCGTGCTATCAAGTTATATTTTTCAGAGTTCGTATATTTTTTTAATTGATTTCTTTTTTGGCGAATTATAAAGGGTATTTAAAGCTCAACCAATTGAAATATGATTCGGAGAGCGACAATAAATATTATACTGTTAGATTTTGCCTAGTTAATGTCGAGAAATATATACTATATTAGAATTTCTCGCTATTTTTAGGTTGATTTTTTTTGCGGCGAAAAATTAAGTGATATTTGACGAGACCCCATCCCCTCCTTAAGGCAAAGCGTATTTTATGAACGCCCTCTTATGCATTTCCTTAGCAATTTTTTGGTAGTCACACCAACATCGAAATAAAACTGTTTTTCAAGAGCTTATTACGTTATCAGATGTACAGTTGAATACTGTTTTACCCCTGACTTCAGTAATCAATAGATTTGAGCTGGAGAAATTGCTTATGTGGAAAATATAAAGTCAACGTAATTTTTTGCAATCGTTTTTTAGTAACTATGTGTTTTTCTGAAGCTAAGTTGTAACGAAATTTTAACCACACAACAAAAAATACTGCACCCTAGCGTTCAATTTACACCAAAGTTTAAGTTGTAACAATAATGAGTCGCACTTCTTTTATTCTCCAAAATATGTCGTTTGATACCATTTTTTCGTTGTATAAGTGGCTTATGCAATTTCAATAAGGAACGTGGTTATCTAGTGGCTCAAAGTTAAAAATTCCCCCATGGGTTAATGTTAAAGCACTTGACATTTTGTTTTTTATAAAAAGTTTAAGGAAAAAGGAGTAGTAGTAGAATCATAGTCACAATCCCAATACCCGGTTGTGCTAATCTACATGATTGTCAGTAATTCAGTTTTAAATCAGCGCCAACTAGGGTGGATGCTATATGAGGTTGCGTGTTTGGCGAGGGGCACAGGACCAAGGCCCCCTCCCTTACTTTCAAATTGTAATTGTGAGGACGGGGAAATTCAAGGCGGCATTCAACATCAACCGCCTGCTTGATTGTCTTCGAGCCCTACCGCAAAATTTACCGGATCCCGCAGTGCTATGCCTGTCAACACTACGGCCATACCTCTCAACACTGCTTGATGGACCCGAGGTGCAAATACTGTGGCCTCGGCCACGACACCCGCACCTGCCCCCGCCGAGAAGACACCACCAACCGCCGCTGCTCTAACTGCAGCGGGGCCCACCTGAGCTCATCGGCGTCCTGCCCTGAGGGGCCCAGACCAGATGGGAGCCTCCGAAGAGTGCCGCCAGGTGCCAGCACCGTCCCAGTCCCCACCCCCAGACCACCGAGGAAGCCACCTCGCTGCTGCAGGCCCTCCGCGCCGTAAAAGACGCCATAACCGACGTCTTCGGCGACATAGAGCTTTCCAGAAAAACGCAGCTGTCCTAGCCGCCTCCAGCACCAAGGCTGACAAGATGTCGGCGCTATTCAAGCTCTTCCTTCCATAATCCTGCCCCGCATCCCTCATCGCTTCGGCCGCCAGCTACATCTTCCTGACATCCCAATATCCTGTCATACTGGACGTGGAGGGCGCTACGTGCCCAGGTCGTCCAAAACTATCTAAACGTTAGTTATTAAATCCAGCTTATATATATGCTACCTTTTAAGTACCGTCAGAGCGGGTATCTTTGGCCATTGATGGTAGCTTTGGTAAATCATCCCATCTTAAATTGTTTTACATTTTTGGAAAGGTGGAAACATTGCCTTTCATTTCATGTAAAAAAAAAAATCCTGTTCTAATTCTGGCAATACTACAAATGACGTTTTCATTCTTACGAGCAATTTAAAACAATATTACTGATAGTTGAAATATTACTGATAGAAGAAAATATATATTACTGACAACATTACTGATAGTTGAATTGCCAACTGTAGTTGTGCGGTTGTTAATAGGTTCACCAGAAAAACAAATTAGCAAAATTACCTGAACTTTACTGCTAATAATATTTACTATAAATATGTATCTGTATTTTTTTGAATTACAATTCTACTTTCATTTAAATCGCATAAAAAGGACCAAAAGCGATTATCAAATTTTTTACATAAAAAAAATATTCTGGTCAAACATGAAGCTGCTCAAAAATGACGTCAAGTAAACGCATGTTGGTTTACAAAAGGTCGGGAAGTTCTGATTTTTGGATATGTTTTACATATTGAAGGTCTAATTAAAATCCATTTTTTTTTTAGTTTTTGCAGATTTACTCCCTAAAAGGTTGGCTTTATAACAAAGTAATGAATGCAACAATAAAAGAATAATAAATATGCTACAATTCGAGGGCAAGATGGTGTTTTTAAGCCTAATAGTTTCTGAGATACAGCTCCTCAAAATTTGTGTAAATTGCGATAAATAGCTCATTTTCTAAAATTTAGCAGTTTTCCCTCCATAGGATTGATTTTATGGCAAAATTATTGCAGTAAAACTAACCCGTACTCATTACCATATGGTAATTTAAGGTTTCGAGTGCTTTTTTATATTTCTGTTCCATTTTTAATGTCAAGAAAAGCCTTGCCACCGCTTGCGCCCAAATGGAAAATTTGGATATCGCGCCCCAACGTTCAGTAAATCTGGCGTAAAAGGGAGGGGTTAACTTACCGACCCCAATACAGCTGCTATGAGAAACTTTAAATGAAGAAGTTCTGACTGACCGAGCTAGAACTATTGAAGGTACTGATTCCAAATTTTAGAAGCTTATATCTTTTGCACTGAAGTCGTCATTTAAAAAAAAACGATTTTTCGAAATTAGAACCCAAACGCGTCTAGGAGGACAAAAGGTGATTTCTCCATAGAAATAACATTGTACATTGTGCCAGGGGTCGGGTAATTTTGATTTTTGTATATGTTTTAAATATTTGAAGTTCAATTAAGAATGCAAGTTTTTGACCTTGAGGCGCTTTTGCGGGGTGCGCTACATCAGAAAAACGACGAAATTTTCTTAATTTTTTAGTTTTTTCCGATTTACTCTCGGAAAGGTAGGTACAATTTGAGTGCATGAGGGTTTGTTGTGTAAATTGAGATAATTTCGTGAATTTTCCCATTTTGGTGTTTTTTTCCCCCGATAAAATTTGTCTTTAATAAGTTTGCTATAAGATTAATCAATCTGCATAAGTTAGCCTAGACTAATTTAAGGTGCTGGATGCTTTTTGCAGAAAAAAGTCAAGATCATTCATTAAACTCTTCCACATCTTCATGTATAAATTTATTAGACGTTAAACCGTTCTCTTCATTTTCAGCGGCGTCAAGTATACTAATGCCCAGCATGTTTTCGCAAGTTTCTCCCATGTCACAGCGTTGTATCACGTCGATAGTTTGAATAACGCAGTAGATAAAAAGTAATTAGAAGTTGAAAGTTAAAAATAGATCATTGACAAGATCATATCGTAATTTCTGTGGTCAAGATATAAGAAGGTAAGCTAATGATTTTTACTTATAATTTGTTATTTATATAAATAAATAAGTTATTTATAGAAATAAATAAGTTATTTATAGAAATAAATAAGTTATTTATAGAAATAAATAAGTTAAGAATAAATTGATTAAATATAAGTGAAATGCCTTATATTTACATTATGTTTTGCCGTGAACTATTATTTAAAGTAAGGCTGAAATTTTTTTAGAGTGTAGCACATCAATAAAATATTTTATGTTAATTTTGGGGGTTAAAACTTGTCTAAATGAAACATTATTAAATTAAGACTTACTATCCGA